>VXBT01014143.1:1190624-1261205 GCA_013400235.1 Oriolus oriolus
CCCTCCCGCCTGACCCGCGGCCACGCAGCCCCCGCGGAGGTCCGGAGCCTTCCCGCGACCTCGCGGTGCTGCGGCGGCCTCGGAGCTGCCGGCGGGAGCGGTGCGGGGCAGGGGGGGCGGCGGGGGATCGGCTGCTCGCGGGCCCGCATTGTGCGAGGCGAGGTGTGCGGGGCGAGCTTTGTTCTCGGATTTTCAGACTCGGAGGCTTTTTCGCCCTCTGCCTTTGGATTTTGTTTTGGGCAGGTGGGGTCGGGGAGGAGCCCACCCAAAGCCCGAGGTGTTCCCGCTCAATAGCGAGTTGCAGCTGCGGATTGAGGGGCAGTGCTGGGGTGCTCGCATGGTCCGGACCCGAGTATCAGCTCGCGGTGGTTCCCTTAGTGTAACTTTATAGGTGAAGGAAGTTATAATTCGAGCAGGAGAGCATGGATCTTATCCTGGTTTTCCGTATGACCTTGGCTGAATCCGAGATTAAGCCAAGATTTAAATGCGAAGTAGTTCTTGTAAGGAGACTTTCCAGCATCCTGTAAGGCCCCAGATGTACGTGCTGGAGAAACCCCAGAGAAAAGGTTTCGATACATCTTCCAGGACCTCCTGGTGTTGATCTGGGTGATCTAACGTGTTCCTAATTGTCAGCGGGCTTACCTGGTGGCCTTTTATGTTAAGGCTTGCGTGCATATAATAAGTACTCTTTATAAAAAAAAAGGATTTTTTTGTTCCACCATCGGGGGAAAGCAGCATTTGCAGCAAGCCGCCATGTTTCCAGTGTGTGCTATTTTTGGCAAGCCCCTGCTCTCACAGCCCGGAGTGACAGCTTTAGGAAATCTGGACACTGCTATCACGCTTTGGAAGCTGATGCTTCCAGATGCCATAAATCAAACGTGGTGGAGGGGGTGTTGGATTTTTTTTTTTTTAGCTAACAAGGCTTGTTAGATTGATGTCATAAAGGGAAGTGCAGAAGTTGACAGACAAAAATACATTTCCGACCTTTTCTAATATTCTTCCCTTCGACCACAGTTTCACTTTTCTTACTCTCTGTAAAGAATAAGCCAAACAATTTTGCTAGGTAATTTTGTGATACTTCCATGATGCTGATGGTAGCATCTTCTCATCCTGTGAACTGAACTCACCTTTCCTGGGGTGTTTCAGTCACTGTATGTAATGTAAAGTTGTGAGTCTAGCTTTTTTTTTTTAAAAAAAAAAGCTTAATGAATGGTATATGTAGCTAATTTGAAGGTTGGCTGGAAGTACTCACGTGCTTAAAGTCCTACATCCTTATCTTTATGATGGAGATCTCACCATCTGACCTTTTTGACAGCATCACGTGTTGCAGGGGCTGGTTTGCCTGAAAGGCACTATTAAAACCTACTAGAAAGTGTAATAGTACAAAGTCTGTTAGGAAAAAAAAATCAGTGTTGGAACCTTTGCAAATGTATATCATAATTTTATAAATATAATTATTTTTAAAAATCTTAATCATGTATACATCAGGGGGTAAATAGTGGCCTCCAGTTGTTGATTGGTGTGAATTTGCCCCTTTTTTTGCTAGGTTGTGTTCTTTTAAGTGTGGACTCCTCAAGTTGAAGGCAGGGAAACATAATTAAAGTTAAAGTAGAAAACCAGGTGGATGAGACTTAGTCTATGTGTGCCAAGCCCATCACGATCTTCTGTTGGGAATCTTAGCATTTGCAGTCTAAGAAACAACAAAAGCATACAAAAGGACTTGTTTGTGCTGTGATGGCAGGACCACTGCTCTGCTGCTCACTTTGCTGCTGGCACAACAGCATCAATAGAGTTCAGCACAACTGATGGAGTTGGAACATCTGAATTTTAAACAGGATCTTTATGTACCTGATGAAACAGCACTCTTTGGTTCAGAGCTTTATTTTTCACCTTTCAAATTGTAAGGCAAACATATAAAGCAACACTTTTATGAAAGTGAAATAAAGCAAAAGTGATGTTACTGTAAGTACATCTTGATATTTCTGTTCAGAACAGTAGGACCTGATGAGAGAGCACTCATAAGATTGGCATAAATGGCCTGTCTGAATTAGAAAACATTATTCTAGTTTTTAACATTAGCACCTGGGCCTTTTTGTCTGACTAAGTAAGGTGATGACTGAAGAATCAAGGAGGAAATCCAAGTAGAGCAGGACTTCAGCAGGGTGGTGCTAGCTGCTGTGCTGGCTGTAGTCTGCTCTGCTTGGAACAAACCAAAACCAAAAGTAGTAGTTTGGTCTAGAACACTGGGGATTTTTTTTTACAGGTGCCTATATAAAATCTGCAGAGCTGAAGTAATTATTTAACTTCCTGAGGTACCTGCTAGTAGACTTGATAACCTTAAGCTACCTCACTGAGTAATTAGAAAGAAAAACCTAAGTCTGATCCTCAGGTACTGTAAAAGAACCCTTAAACTTTGCAGGCAGTGAGTGTTGTACTGGTTTGAGGTCCTACTTTTTGCTATATTAAGTCTGGACCTCTTCCAGGAAGACATGGCTGGTGCAGTGCTGCTTTCAGAGCAGGAGCCTGGGTGCTGTCAGTTATGTAGGAGTGATCTGTGATGAACCTGATTCCTTGCTGAGGCAAACTTGCAGCACTGTGCTGGAAAATGCTGGTGGCCATCTTCCATTTCCATCTGCTTTGCCCTGTGCTGTTTCCTGGCTGTTGCTGGGCTGACTTTGTTTTGTTTTTAATGTAACAGTGCCATGATGGGTCAGTCCTAAGTGCCAGGATACAGCTGATATGTCAAGTTTAAGCGTCTTCCTGACTTAAGTGGGTAGAGGTGAAAGAGCTGATTCTCTTTACAGTTATCTGTTGCTTGGCATGCAGAAAATATTTTAAATCTTAATCCTGGTGATTCTAATCTAAGTGGCAGTGAGCTTGATTTTCCCTGTAATGTTAGTGTAGTTCTGGATTCTGATCTGCCTCTTCTGACTGCTGATGAGTAACTTTTGCTTTTTTACTTTAAGAAGCTGCACTGGAGCCAAATGGAAAATTTGCAGACCTAAGAGAAGATGACTGGACCTGCTGCCAACTTCATCGAGATGTTGGAGCAGCTCTTGGATGTCAAAACAAAACCTGTTCTAATGGCAAAATCACAGGATCTAAGTAGCTGCTTTATCATGAAGCAGTCTGGAGAGCAGTGTAGGCAGAAAGCTGATTTATTTGTCATTAAAGAAAGAGTAAACAAGCCATTCAGGCTAGCACTATCCTACCACCATTTAGGATGAAATGTATGTGTTTAAAGTGTAATTATGCAGAAAAGCATTGCTTCTAATTTCAGGGTAAATGAGGTTGAGGTAGGTTCAGTTAGAAAGGCAAGTCCTTCCCCCATGTTTGAGAGCCTGTTTAGGATAATCTGATTTTAGGATTACTAAAAATGTCAGAATATTTCTAGGAATTCTCAAGGCTTTGAGTTTTCAGAGAACTCAGATTTTGAAGAGGAGTTCCTTTTGAACTTCTGTCAAAGCACAAGGGCCATGTGTTTTTCTGTAACTCTAAGTAGAACAGAGTTCTCTTTTTGTGAGGCTATGAAGTGTTGCTAGTTAGGCTCAGGACAGATCACCTTAGCTTAATCATACAGCAGGTAACTGCTGAATTGAAGTGATGATTGAGTGATGTCAAGTAGGAACTTGGAAGCCAGGTGAAACAGCTTTATAAAGGAAGGAAAAAAACCCCAACCTGCACCATATTAAGATCAGCACTCAGGGAAGGCAAAGTGTTTTGAAGGATGAATAAAAAAAGCCCCGAACACCTTGCTGAGAATTTCTTCTATCACTTAGTTTTAATAGCAAGTTTTCAAGATTCTTCTAGGTTAGATTTTTTTTTTCTTCTCTTGTAAACAGGACCTAATTTGCTGTTTGTCTTTAGACCTGTGTGCTCTTAGCTGCAGCAATAGTGTCTGGTATCTTTTTCCTTACCCAGATGAATGTTCGTCCCTTACTGTAGGGGTACAGATGCTGATCTCAACTACCCTAGCTCATGCTTCAGGTGATCTTTGTATTTTTAATCTGCTGTTGAGCCTAATGCCTTGGAAATCACATTTCTCAAAATTATCTCTTTTCTTTTGGATTCTGACTGAAAGCATTGGAAGTCTTCAGTTTGTCTCTTTTTTGCTTGGTAGAGCTGAAAAATACAAGAAGCGCCGATTTTTGTCTAAAAAATGGCAGACTCCATCATATCCATCAACTTGTGGATCACACTTAGGTTTGTTAGCAAAAACACAGGCAGACTTCTACACTGACAGCTCTTCAGCAATTGCTGGCTTGTTTATTTGTATTCTCCCAGAGTTTGAAGGGCTGTGCATTGCTGCTGAGTAAGGCTTCCCATCTGCCACTGGCAAGCAGAGGGTTTTTTTGGTGCTAGCATGGGCAGTGCTGAATGTAATTCTGAATAATTTTTAAATCTTGTGATGAAAATGGGTTTTTTCTTGTGCCTAGATTTTGTTTGATTGCTTGGATGCTTTGATTAGAAAATAGTTAAGCTTCTAACTTAATTTTTCTTATCTGTATGTTGATGTAACACCTGGCTTTTCTAGAGTGTCCTGTGTGTGTCAAAGCTTCAGAAGGGGCTCAGGTATTGCTTTGCCTTTTGGCTGCATCTGGATAATTAAGCACAGAGAAAGCTGTTTGCCTGGTGGTTCTGGTTGCTGTGTGATGATTTTTTAGGATCCAGTTCCCTGTAACACCTCAAGTATCTTATGAATGTAGGCACTGCCCATCTTTGTAGGTTGTGTGGGTCATACGATGGAGATGAGTCACAAGTGAAAGGAGAAATAGCTGTGCTAGGTTTGACAGTCCAGATCCACATTTCATTAGGTGTTGGTTTGGAAGATTATTAAAGCCTCTTCTGTCTGTAAGATATATCTGACACTTCACACTGCTCTGAAGTGCCTGCTTCTGGAAGTTCCTATTGAATACATTCATCTTTCAGACTATCTGAATGTTTCCTGGAGATGCTAGTAAGAGCTGAATGCTGGTAACCTCACAACTTGTCCCAGTTTGATCCTCAAATATTTATTTATTGCATAAGTTACCTCATCATTGAGCTTCCATTGCCTGTGGCTTCCAAGCATCTTGCCTCCTGTGAACTAGTGCTGCCTTTAAGATAACTTCTTCCAGGCTGAATACTTTCCCTCTGAATCTGTTAAAGGCAGAAAAGATGAACTGGTTACAGGTAGGCAGCTGTAATAGTTTGTGTCTAAAATGCAGGCTGTGCTGTTGTGACACTGTCCCAGTGACATTGTCTGCCTCTGCATCCAGTGGGAGGCAAGTAATGAGACCTGTTTTTTAAAGCAGATTAGTGTTTTGGGACTTCATTTGCCTGCTTATTTGAGGTGCATTTTCAGCTCTATAATTTAGGCTCAGGTCAGCAACGGGATTGTTTTGGGTTTCTTTGTTCTCTTGGATAGTTAAGGCTGTATTAAAATAAGTGTATGTCAGTGTATCTGCAATCTTTGTGTTTTAAATACACATTTACTTAACATAACTCTTCCCACTTGAGAGCAAGCTGGTGTGATGCTATAACTCCCCAGTTGAGATGGGCCCTGGAATTTGCCTAGGGATGCAAGTTTAGCTTGTGTTCCATTGTTCGCTCTAGTGTTTTGTATCATGATTCACACAGGTACTAGCCTCTTCTTTTTTTTTTCTTTTATTGCTTAGTCAGCAGCAGAACAGATACTAGTCATGTAAAATGTATGGAGAGTTGGAATTAGTTGTATGTGGTTTGCTTTTGTTGTATAGACTTTCAGTCTATGTCATGCCCTCTTAGAGGCCTACTGGGAATTTTCTTCATGACTTAATTTTTTTTTTTTGTTCGTAACAGCAGCAGTAACTGTTTCTAGAGCTGCGTATTCCATCTAGCTGAATGGTTTGTGGCTTTGAGCATGCTCACCTGTTGCTAAGCAACTTGGAGAAATCCCAAATGACACTTAATTATGCAATCCTATTAACTATTGACCAGACCTTTAATTTCCAGCAAAATTGCTGTTTGCCACATTTGTAGTGTGTTGTGCTTGGATACAGACACCTCTTTTCCATATGAGATTCTCTGGCTGTTTCTTCAGTTTCCAAAAAGCCTTCTTAAGTTAAGGAATTCACTGATTCCAAAATGAGGGAGTGGAGTTGTGTGAAAAGTTTGACATTCTGAATGGCTGTTTTGGCTTCCTGTAAACTCCACCGGTTTGTAGAGATGGAAGGAGTGGAGTTCAGATGGTCACCTTATAGCACTTGAGTAGCCAAAGGAGAATGGGTGAACTGCTGGGTAATATTCCAGTCAGGACTATAATGCATTGTAGGAACTCTGGATTTTTTGAGGCAGTTCCTTGTGTTGAAATGCAAGTCAAAAACGTAATTAAAGATGGCAGAGAACAGAGAATCGAGGCTAATGTTAAAAACACACCAGAGCCTGCTGAGATTATGATTCAGTTTTAACTTGTCTTCGTGTTAGTTCTAACTTCTTTCTTGACAGAAGATGTTTAAAATTGCCACACTTTGGGAAGTGAAGTTTGGGATTTTCTGACTTGCGTCTTTTAGTTCAATGGGTTTTGGTCCTTTGTTATATCAGGCCAAGGGGCTTTTGCCTGAGTCTTGGGACTGGTTGCCCTGAGAGCCCAGACCTCCTGTTATATGCATAAGACACAATTCTGTTGTGTAGAAAGTTCAGTAGAAGCAACATTCAGGCTGAACTCCTTTTCTGATTCAAAAATTTTAAAAACCCCAAAAAAACTAACAAAAAAGTCCCCAAAACAAATTGAGCTGGGACAGCAATGATTAGTTTGCTTTCACCATGTTGCAGTTTGGTAAGAAAATACAAACCAATGCTAGCTATGAGCTGCTGGGTCCATTTTTCTGAATACTAATATACTAATAGGTTTTGTGGACCTAAATCTGAATTTGCTAATGCAGAATTTATATAAATGGCTCTAATTTACATAACAGTATTTTAGAAATTCAGTGCCTGACATTGATTTTCTGCCAAGTGGGAGCATTGTGACAGATGGTGGAATTTTCCACCAGCCAGGTGATAACCACTGTAAAGGAGGTATTTGTCTTCCTCTAAGTCCATGGCTTAAGGAAGGGGCTCAGTTCTGCTGCAGAATTGTTATAGTGTACTTGTTATAATTTGACTTGTCCAATTTGTTTTACATATGGGATAATATGAATGCATGATTATGATTGAATCTTAAATAATCAGATTTTCAGCTTTTCCTGTCAATTTTCACCCTTTCATCATTATGTCAATTGACAGGAAAATGTGTGGATAAGCTTCTATCAGGAGTAATGTAGTGACAGTTCAAACATTTGGTGCTATTATGTGCTGTGCAATGAAAATGTAGTATGAAGTATTTGCAGTTTTTCTTGGATCATGGAATAGTGGAGTAGTAAATTGCTCATGATGGTAGGGAGCAAATGCTCTCTGAGGAGATGCTTGGCTTCCACCATTCAGGTTGTGCTGGCTGGAGAACAAGAACAGATGGCAACTGGCAACGTAGCAGCAGGTGCAGCAGCAGTAAAAACAGATTGTTGTCCTCTGATTAGGTCATGTAAAGGTTTTTCCCATTTCTTTTGAGATCTTGTTGAGAACAACTGGGCACTCTGCAATTCCTCTTTTCATGTTAGGAGTTAGTTCTGATAGAGTTTTCACCCTTAGCAGGAGGGAGGTTCTCTTATATATTGTTTTAAGCATGTAAGGATGACAGACATAATCAAGCCACTTCACTTTCAATATTTCTTGAGACTAGCATGGAAGATGATGTGCCTGTGGGTTAATGCAGGTGAAGGCTTTCACTGAAGAACAGAAATCTGAAAGAGCTGTTGGTGAATCAGCTGCTGAGATTTGAGTGCTACAGGAACGTTTTGCCATTATGTGAGGATGTCAGGCTTTGTACGTTGGTGTTCTAGGAAGCACTTGAAAATTCTCAGAAGAGCCCGATTCATCATTTATCAGAACTGAATAGAAAACCTGCCTATTTACATTTGTAGGAATAAGCTTGAATTCCGGGGAAACTGTATCTTCACAAAGGAATTAAGTGTACCTCCTGTCATTCTCCAAATGGTGATCTTAGTATATGGTAGGACTGGCTTCCTGGCTGTAAACTGACAGGCAAAAAGAAGCAAATCTTTTAACTCTTTTGGAGCAAATAAATCCTGCATTGTCAATTGAGCCGACTGGAGCTAAAAAGTGCAGGTCATGTCTGTCTGCCATTTCTGCTCCCACTGCTTTAGGTTGGCCTGCTCCTTATAGAACTTCACAAGTACTTGAGAGGAAACAAAGTGGGATGAGGAAGTCAGCAGTGGTAGCCACCACTTAGCCTTACTTCACCTTTGCTGTGTTTTCTTACTGTCTGATAATATTTTATGGGGTTCTCATTTAACATGCCCTAGAAGGCAAATGAGTTCATCTCTTGGAGGTTTTGTCACTTCAGACTGTTTTGGACATCTGTATCTGTAATACTCACACTCAGAGTTCAAAGGCTTCTGCAAAACCACAGATAGTGGAACCTTCCTGAAATGAAAGTGCTTTGCAGAATCTGAGCGTTTCCTGCATGCCCAGACCCAGCCATGGACTATTACTTCCTTTCTGCATGGTTAGCTCTTAAAAATATCCTCAAACAGCTGAAAGCTTTTGAATGTTTTGAAAAGCCATTTTCAGTTCTAGATCATATTTAGTTTTATTTTTTCTGCACATTATCATGCAGGTAGTATTTCCTTGTGTGGTGGTGATAGACACATCCTACTGAAAGAGAGGAAGTTCATGGACACATCCCCTGGAGCCCACTTGATCTTTTTCCCTGTGTTTAAACCTATCAAAAAGTGTGTTTTAAAATAGAATGGGAAAACTTATCATTTATGTCTAGACTTATAAAGATAGTGAAGTGTGATTGTACTAAAAGAAGAGAAAAACACATCAGTGTATACAAAATTACAGCTCTGCTGTTAGATTTTCTGTCTTGAACCATAGCTGCATTCCTCCAGCAAAGCTGGCTGCAGTGCATGCTGGCCACTGCTGGGAGTTTGTGTGTGATCACATCCTCGGATCTATTACCTGGATGTTCCAGCAGCGTGGCTAAACGTTGCCTTGTCTTTTGATTGCAGTGTGTTGCATGTTTGATCATTGTTTGAGATGTATGCAATTTACCAGGTTCATTTGGACTTAGCTTCATCCAAAATAACAGCTTCCATGTCATCTTTTTATGTATGCTCATCTCTTTGAGGCTTAAAGCTTCTGTTTTGCATTCCTGGTCCATCCAGCAGTGTGGTTGTGACTTCCTTTGCGGCCCTGTGTATGTTTTGTGTTTGAATTTGTCACTGTAGTAACGCCAGCCTGATCACTGCAGTCTTCTGAAGCTCTGCTCTGTTGTCAGTTCTTGGTGTCTAAAGGACAACTTCTCTGAAATTCATTAAATATAGTGAGTATCAAACGTTTAAGATCCTTGGATGAACTGAGACAGGGCTTAGTACAAGCAGGTGGGAGAGGCAGTCTTTTTCTTTCCCTTTTGCTGTGTTTGAAGGATAAGTTGTGGGCAACTCAGTTTTCCCAGGATATGGGATGCTCTTGGGTATAGTTCCAAGAGAAAGCTTGTCCTAAGGCATGCCTGGCTTGGCATGAGCATTGCAGGCTCCATCTGGATTAGTCTATGCTAAAAGACTACTTGATTTGGCTTCCTTTCTTCCCTCTATTCCATGTTCCGGCTGCAATCCAGTCTGGGTTTTTCCCCAGTCATTGATGCCGCCACTTCTTGGTGCTATGTATAATTATCAGTGTTAAATAAAAGCAGATAAGTAATCAATGATTCCTGAATTGCTTTTTAGAGGGCTCAGCTGAATACTGTTGGTTTTGACTTGCGCATCACACCTGGAGGATGTGCATATGGAATTTGAATACCGTGTGTTTGGGAAAGGACTGTGTAGTGAAGGAGATTAGAAGACAGTAGTGGGGAGAAAGTGGTTTTGGCAGCAAAACTGTTTGCTAAGCCCCCATTCTGATAGTCACTGGTACAACTGAGTATGAAGCAGAAAATCTACTGTTTCTGTATTCGGTACCAAGAACATGCCCTGGTGTTGGTGTTGATCCCTGTGAGTTTAAAACTGTTTTGAATGAGTTTGAACAGTGTTTATGGGTATTTGATAACAGGGAAATGTGGGAATGTGCTTTGGTTTGGACTCTCCTGTCCTGAAAATACAGGTATTGTGTAACCTACCTGCAGAGACTTTATTTTTGTAACTTACAGGTCCACAGAATGTAGGTAGAAGGTACGCACGTGGATTTGTCCCTGGGCATGGGTGGTGCTGTTCACTTGACTGGTGGTCTGAATTTAAGTGAGAAGTGACTTGCTGAGATTGGTGGAAGCAGGGGAAGAGCAGCATGTGTTTGTTTGTAGCATAATAATTTTATTATAATGCAATATTCCTTCAGAGAGCTTGACACTCACAGCATGTAGTGCTGTGCTGCTGATAAAAATAGATTGGACTTATTCTGACCTTTTAAAAATGCCCCTAATACAGTAGCACAGGCTTTGCCTGAGAACATCTGACTTTTAATTCTGATTGTGAAGTCAAGTGAGGTAAGTAGAATTTGGATCGACTGTAAATGTCTTAGCCACTTAGCAAATCCTCTTGAAGAACCATACTTGCTTGCCACCTGCTTTTTACTGAGGATATGTGGGATGATTAGCTACTGGCATGTTATGAGGTGACCTTCCTCGGCCTTGCAGCCTCTCCCACCTCTGGTTTGGTACCCAGGAATCCTCTCCCTGGCACCAAACCATCGATGACTCTGAAAACACAGTGCTTAAACTGCTTACAGGGGTAAAACAGTTCTGGTGCGTGCTTTCCGCTGTGATTAGGTGGCTTATGCAATCAGGATGTGAACAGCCATCTGAAATGCTTGTGGTTTATGGAGCTTTTGGTTTTTTTCCATAGTTTTCAGTTGACCAAAGAAATGGTGATGGAGAAGCCAAGTCCCCTGCTGGTCGGGCGGGAATTCGTGAGGCAGTATTATACCCTGCTGAACCAAGCACCTGACTATTTGCACAGGTAAAGCTCTGCTTCACTCTGAGCTGGTTTTCCATGTGAATTCCCTAACCTGTGTGTTAAAATTGGTGAATGATCTTACTATTTATTACTTACCTTGCTGAATGTGCACACTCAGAAACCTGATTTATTCAAGATGCTGGGTGTCGTTTACTTTTGGTTTTGATCAACTGGGTTAAAAGATGGATAATAAAGATTACAGGAATTCTTTAAATATCTGTGTTCTGGTTGTAACTGAAATGCTCCTTGCTGCTTCTGGTTGTAATCAATATAAATTGAAGTTGGATAAATACTACTTAGTTAAGCATTTCTGTAGGTTTTGGCTTGATAAAATGCCCCCTGACTAGGAGGAAACATTGAGTAGGTTGTGTGCTTGTGCACTGGTCTCTCTTGGGAGTCGCACCAGCTCTTTCTTAAAGGAAAGTCAGAGAAATTATGGATATGCAGCAAAACTGCAATCTGTTATCTAAACAAATGGGTCCTGTTTGGTTTGATGGGTATCCTTTCTGAAACTAGTCGTGTTTATGAAGATACACTTTGTTTTCCTGTGTTTTGAGTAGCCAGATAAACATTTTCTGAAACCTTTCCCCTTCCAGTCTTAGGAACACTTATTCAGAGTGTTTCTCCACTTAGGTGGACAGCTGACCTCATCTGTTTGGGTCGGAGGACAGCTGACTCTGTGCCATGGAATCCATTCCAGTCTTCTATCTGCTGGCAGAGTGCAGTACCGTACTGTGGTGCTTAGGGCATTTTAGCTGGTAATCTCTCTGTTACAGAAAGGAAGATTTACCTGCCATCCTTTTTTTTACTGTAGAAGAGCAAAACAAGTCCCATTGTTCCTTGCTCAAGCTTGAAATCAGAGCTTGAGGGGGAGCCTTCAGCATCCTGGATGTTCAGGATGTCGCTTTGGGGACCTTGTGCAGAAAGGGGATAATGGGATTGGATCATGAGCTCCCATGAGACTTTGGTTTTGGCTCTTAGTGCCTGGGTCTGTGACACACCTGAGTGCTACAGCTTATGTGAGAACTTTGCGTTTTCCCCCCACCCCCAGACTGGTAACAGGATTATGAGATTTTGTGGCTTTATTCTAGTGCTTCAGACAGGAAACTTACTTGAAAATGTGTTATTCATACTGCACTCTAATGTAGAGGCTCAGTGTTCTTACACAGCAAAGATTGGCATTAAAGTATTTCTTTCCAACAGGTTTTATGGAAAGAACTCTTCCTATGTTCACGGTGGCTTGGATTCCAATGGAAAACCAGCTGATGCAGTCTATGGGCAATCTGTAAGAACTTTAAAAAATATAGCTGTTCTTTCCTTCTATTTTGTCACCTTTGTGGTTGAGAAGAGAAATGTTTCCAGCTGTGATTCACAGTGCTTTCACCCTGTTCAAGTGCTTTCTGTAAAAAAAAAAAAAAAGTGGAGAAAACACCCCTCTAATCTGTAGACAGCAATAGTTAGGCAAAATGTGCTTCCTTTATAGAAAGCTCGTAATGTAAAATTGCTTGCAAAGCAAACCTAACAAGTATCCTGCCAAGCTTTCTCTCTGGAGTTAGGGAATGTATCTTAAACCAGTCTTTTATGCTTTTGTTTTTGCTTTCTCTGAAAGCTGCTAACTTGGCAGAAATGGCTTCTGCAGCATAACCCCTGTGTACCGTTCTTTCCTAGGATATCCACAAGAAGGTGCTGTCCCTAAACTTCAAGGATTGCCACACGAAGATCCGTCACGTGGACGCCCACGCCACCCTCAACGACGGTGTGGTGGTGCAGGTGATGGGGGAGCTCTCCAATAACATGCAGCCCGTGCGCAGGTTCATGCAGACCTTCGTGCTGGCACCTGAGGTGGGTATGCTGGGCTGGCACGGGGTTCTGACAGCATTCGTGAGCTCTGTGTGCTTCACTGCTGCGGTCTGAAGGGTTAGGTTGGAAGGTTACTTGCAACAAAATTCAGCAGTGACGTTCTGAAAATTCCTTTGGGAATTACACTACTTCTGTATGATTGTACATTGACCTTGGATATTGAAATCAGTTATAAATATCCTGACTTTGGACTCCTAGGTTAGTATTAAAATTATGTTCTCTTTGATTTGCTATCCTAGCAACTGGCCTTTTTACTGAAAAAGAAGTAGTAGAAAGAGAGGAATGCTTCCTGTCACTCGGAAACATGGGTTCCAGATTTTACTGTTCATGAAGTGCTGACGTAGCATTTGAAGTGGCATTTTTAAATAGACAATTTTTTTTTTTGATAAAGCAGTTCACAGAATTGAAAGTGATAGTGAAAAAGGAGTGTACCAAGATCACTCTCTTTTCCTATATGGCTTGGAGATAAGAATTGATACTTTAGACACTAAGAAGTTGTCACTCACTTCTTCAGTGTTGTGAGCTATTGGAATTGAAAGCACTTCAACAATTTTTTTTCCTTTGTTCCATGCATACTTGACTTATTAGGAGTGATGTCTTTTTTTTCTTTCTTGTTTTCCTGCCCCAGATAACATTATTTTCTTAAAATAGGCAAATTTGGATTAATCTCATAGGAAGGAGGATATGCTCAAACCTTTGTAGTTTTTACATTACTGGATTGGTGTAATTGAATTGGTTCCTCCCTTTGATTTGCTTTTAGGGCTCTGTTGCAAACAAGTTCTATGTCCACAATGATATCTTCCGCTACCAGGATGAGGTTTTTGGGGACTCTGACACTGAGCCTCCAGAGGGTAAGTAGCAGAAATTTTTATATGATTCTGTTGGTGTTTGGTGTTGGTGTTGATTTTATCAACATTCTATTCCCAGACCAAAAGATATCTTGCTGGAGAAGACAGTTCAGTGTTAAATTTCATGTGCTTGTGGGTTTTTTCCTTGCCTGTAGTTTCTTTACAGTCCAGCAAGGAGTTGTGACATGCAGATGATTATTTTTCTGGCATATTCTGTTTCTATTACAAGAACTCTTAAGACTTATTTTGGCAGTTGCAGTCAGATTTTTAGGTTATAAATCTGGTTCTCTGAAGTATTTGGAATGTGTTTTTTAACCTTGGTCAAAACTGAGTAACTGAAGTGACAATGGAAATAAAAGGAAATGTCTGCTCCATGTCACATCCTGAAAGTGTTTCCTGTGTGCTCGTTGGTAGAAATTTCACCTGTGTATTGTGGTTAAGTGCCTTGTGTTTGAGCCTCACATTAAAGATGTGTGTTGTATTTTTTTTTCTTTTCCAACATTATTTAGAATCAGAGGAGGAAGGGGAGGAACCTGAGGAAAGACAGCAGACACCTGAGGCTGTTCCTGATGATAGTGGTGCTTATTATGAGCAGGCTGTCAGGTAATAATATATTTATAGATGAAGTCAGGTGTTCTGTGAGACAGGCTGCTTGTAGAACGGGTCACATGAATTTATTGCTATTAATAGCTTTCCTCTGACACTCAAAAGACTTCTGTTTATTGATCACCTGAAATCAAAATGCTGTTAGGCTGAACATGGAGACTCTGGATTTATTTTTTTTGCTGCTTTATAGTGTAGCAATGCAAAATTTGCATCCCTCTGCAATGTGGCCTTACTTGGCCTTGTTCTTTCTCTCAGATGTCATGTGTCTGACTTCTGTACTGGATAAGTAGCGCTGCTTATCACCAGTAATAGAGTAAATACAATACCATCTCTTTTTCCTTCTTTTTATGCTGCTGTATTATAGCAATGACATTGAGGAACACCTGGAAGAGACAGCTGCAGAGGCAGAGCCTGAGCCAGAGGCAGAACCTGAACAGGAACCTGAACCAGAGGCGCAGGAAGAAAAGTCTGAGCCAGTATTAGAGGAATCTGCTCCAGAAGAGACTGTGGAAAAGAGTCCTTCTCCAGCTCCTGCTGATCCAGCTCCTGCAGTACAAGAGGACTCCAGGGTAATGACAGTGGATCTCTCTTTTCTCTGATGGGGTTTCATCAGTATGGGTCTCCTGTCTGTTTACAGAGCTTTATTTTTACCTGGGGATTTTTGTCACTCCTCAGTGTTAAGGAAGGTAAAAGTGGACAGATTGGTACTCAGGGATCCAGTTCTTTGGTTAACCTTGATGTGATACTTGGTGTTGGGCCACTGCTGTGTCCTGTTTCAGCTGTGGAATTCAGAAAGAGAGTAGAAGTGTGACTCCATTGTCATTACTCTTTTGAATTTAAGTAATTTGAAGGAAATTGTGGGGAAACTGCTATTGGCTGGCTCCTGATTTTCAACTATAAGTTAAAATTTGTTCATGTTATCCTGTGTCTATTAGCTGCACTATCAGTAATATATTTCAGAAGGAGATGTAGTTATGTATTATCTTTCTCTTTTTTTTTTTTTTTTTTTTTTCCAGACATTTTCCTGGGCATCAGTAACCAGCAAGAACCTTCCTCCCAGTGGGGCTGTCCCAGTATCAGGAATACCACCTCATGTTGTGAAAGTACCAGTCTCGCAGGTAGGAATCCAGCACCTGGAGAAGTTTAAGTGCTAAACTGGCTGGCAGTAAACTGAGGTGGGGAAAAATAGAGTGAAATTTACTTGCTTATGATTTGACTTCCCAGGCCCTGAAGACTTTGAAATTCTGTGACTCCTGATAGACTTTATCAAGATGTTATTCCTAGGTTTTTGGGTCGAGAATGAATTCTTTCTCATGGAGGAAAACAGGGAATGTTCCTCTGAATGCTACTTGCTTTTAGCACGTAAACCAGCATGAGCTAACGTGCATTTTAGTCACAGGTGGAAAAGACTGTTACCTTTTCCTGTATTTTTTTTACCACCAACTTGACAGTGAGCTCTTAAAAGCTGAACCTGCTGGTATGTCTGTCTGACTCTCAACTGTTCACTCCTTTTTGAATTGATACAGCCCCGCCCTGAGGCAAAGCCTGAATCTCAGACCCCCCCTCAGAGACCTCAGAGGGATCAGCGAGTGAGGGAGCAGCGAACGAGCATCCCACCACAGCGGGGTCCTAGGCCAAGTAAGAGAAGCTGCAAAGAAGCAGCTGTTTTCTGTTGCTTAAAGGTTTTGGGAATGCAATGTGATAATTAAAGCTTTTAAAGTCTCATTATTTTTGTCAGTAGACAATTTTTTACAATTTTAAATGAAGTAAAAACTCAAGCTTGGCCTCAGCCAGGTGATAAAAAGCAAATAGTTAGACACTTGCTAATGTAGAATGCTTTCCTTTTTTTATATTTGAATGGATAGTGTGAATTGATTATTGCTAATGGTGATAATTCTGACCATGGCTTGTTTTTGTTTGTTGTGGGGACTGACTTTCTAAAATCAGTTTTGCTTTTCTGTTCAAGTTCGAGAGGGTGAACAAGGTGACGTGGAAACCAGGCGGATTGTGAGATACCCAGACAGCCATCAGCTGTTCGTTGGGAACCTTCCCCATGATGTGGATAAATCTGAACTTAAAGACTTTTTCCAAAGTAAGTTGGTTGCTTTGCTGTCCTCTGAGGGGTTGGGGGTTGCAGCCATGGGCGTGGTCAACAGAGCATTCTAATGTATGACCCAAGAACTTGGCTTTTCTCTTGCAGGCTATGGCAATGTTGTTGAACTCCGCATCAACAGTGGTGGAAAGCTCCCCAATTTTGGGTTTGTGGTGTTTGATGATCCTGAGCCAGTTCAGAAGATCCTTAGCAACAGGGTAAATAAATTTGTAATCAGTGGTTTTTGGTCTGTTGATAACAGACAGCGTTTTTCAGCTTAACAAGAGATTGTACTTGGTCCTTTTAGTCTTTCTTGAGCATATTGAAGTAGGTGTGATGCCTTTCACTCCTATTACCAAGATTTGTGCCGTCTTTTGTCACTGAGGTCGCTTGTAGCAGCTCATTACAGAGCCTTCTAGTGGGAGGTTGCTGAACACAGGAAGTGTATAAATAGCTTTCAGGAAGGTAAGGTAGAGAGAGTCTTGATTCTATGGACAGGTAGAATCTTGTTTGTCAGAGGCTGAAAGGAAGAAGCTGTATTGGTGTGCACGCTGAAAAGCATTTTGCTAACAAAGGCAGGAGGTACCTGCTCAGCCTGTCAGCAGTGATTGCTAATGCAGAGTGTGTGCCCATGCCTGCCTGCTGTGCTAGGCAGGGACTCTGGGTGCACCCTCACAGCCACGCAGTGCGCTTGCTTACAGCCCAGCTCTTTTCTAAAACACATCAGAATGTTCAGTGTTAAGCCTGAGGTGGCTTTTCAAGGGTCACTCCTTCACATCTTTATTTTCTCCACTAAAGCCCTAAGACTGGATGCATGGTTTGACTATTGCCATTGTTTAGTAAGAAATCCTGAAACACTTCGGTCTTTCTTGGAGAGGAGGATATGAGACAAAGTTGCAGGAATCTGCTTGCCCTTGAAGAGCTCCTGGTGACCCATTAATGAAAGTACCTTCTCTGCTTCTGTTGCAGCCCATCATGTTCAGGGGAGAGGTGCGCCTGAACGTGGAGGAGAAGAAAACACGAGCTGCCAGGGAGGGTGACCGCAGAGATAACAGACCCCGTGGACCCGGAGGCACTCGTGGGGGGCTGGGAGGTGGGATTCGAGGGCCTCCACGTGGAGGAATGTCCCAGAAGCCAGGATTTGGAGCTGGAAGGGGGATCGGGCAACGCCAGTGAATTCATCGTGGATGTCGATGCAGTGGCGCAAACCCTTTTTCCTGCAGATTTGTGAATTTCAGCCTTGGGTATCTTGGAATGTGGCCCTAGCCTGTTATAGACTGCTACGTTTGATACTATTTTGGCCCCTTTTTGTTTGTGTTATGGTTCTGTGATTTATTTTTTTCTAGTCCTTGTCCCAGATTCCAGCTTTGTGGAACAAAATTTTAGGAAAAGTGGATTTTAAAAAGAAAAGAACTGAATTTTCTTGTTCACCTCAAACTCACGGACTGATTTTTGTTTTTTTGGTACCAGTGGTTTTTCCTAAAGGAATGTCTCTTTCTTTTTTCTTTTTTTTTTTTTTTTTTTTTATTTCCTCCCCTCTTTCTAATGAATTTGGGTGCAGTCAGCGGAATAATATTTCATGTGCATGCATTCAAGAGCCTGTAGGAAAACATAGTTCTTGGCAAGTGTTTCAAGGGCAGAAAAGCAAAACTTGATGTTTCTTTGAGGGTCATACGAACATCCTCCGGTCTGGAGACATTGCCACTTGAAAAATTGACTTTCACCTTTCTCTCTGTGGCGCTGTAAAAGTGGAATAATGGGTATCCGTAGAATCTTTTTCTTTTGATACGTGATCACAGCAAGGAATTCGAACTACTGTTTTACCACTTTGAAATTTTGGATTGTGGGATAGGTTTTAAATGTCTAGAACTTGACTCTTCAAACACTTTTCCTGAACTTATGAAATTTTTTATTGAAATAGGGAGTTTTTTTCATGTTTAGTTTGTATTTGTATAAAAAAAAGCAAAATTGTTGTGCCTTCTATTTATCTCTCATTCCAGTTTTGGCAAATTGTTTAAAAAAATAAAAATAAAAAAGGTCTAGATTTGCTTTATCAAGTCAAGAGTATGTTGGAGTTTTTCGAAGGGGAAGAAGCTCTTCAGTCACTAGGTTTACAAGGTAGAGGTGGTTGTAGCTAAAGCTTTTAATACCTTCTGTGTATCACTTTGGCTGCATTTAAATTATTGAAAAAAAATACTTTTTGGATGCAAAAGTTAATAACTTGAACTTGAAGCTGGGCAGGTCCTGTTGTGACTATTGCAAAAGTACAAGCAAAGCAGAAATACCTGCGTCACATCCTTTACAGTTTCAACTGCTGTAAGTAATAGTTATTTTTGCAGTACTTCATTCCTTGCTTCAGAGCTGAAGTGGATAAGAAGGAATTTTTGTCAGAAGTATGGAAGGTGCTTGTCTTTCCTGGTGTTCAGATGTTGAACGTTCTCCACTGCCTCTGAAAGAAGATGAAACTGAAAATAAAATACGAAACTGGGTAATTTCAGTCCAAGAGATCCTATAAGATGGTGCTGCACAAAGCAGTATTTCTGTGATGCCTCGTGTTAAGCATCTGGATGAAAATGGTGGATTTGTGTCTACGCCAGACCTTCAGATCTCTTGGTAGCACAACAGAGCTGCGTAGGAAGTTTGCTAATCTGTGTCAGGTGTCACTGTTTCCATGTTTCTTGGTTTATTACTGTAATGACTGTGCATATGCAGTGTGTCATCTCTTGACCTGTGCTTGCTGTAAGCTCTGGAGCAGAGCTGCCCCTGGTATTACCTATCCCCAAGTCATGTTTTGCCTTTTACTTGCCACACTTACTGGTTGAACCTGGTTGTACTAAATGTTGCTAGAGTGTTGGTTTCTGTTTTATTTTTCTCTTCGCATTTGTTACACTGTCCCTTCCCTCCTTAAAACTGTGTCTCAGATTGGCCTGCTTACCATTTGTACCTGGAGATTTAATACCTTAGTGAACTGGGGGAAAGTGTGAGCTGTGGTGTGCTCTCACAGCCAGCATTCGGGGAAATTCTGCTGCTTCCTCTTGTGGTGGTAACTGGTATTTTTTTAAAAAAACAAAAGCTGTCTGCATTTTTCCTATCAGGAATGCCTGTGAGGTGAAAGTATGCAATGGAGATCTTTCACTGAACCCTGTCCTTGTTGTTTGTGATATGTTTATTCCCCTTTGTTGGGTTTCTACTGTTCTTGACGTTAAATCCGAAGACTGCAGTAACAGGTTGCACTTCAGACTTATCAAAGTGCTTTTAATAGAAGCTTTTCTAGCTTTTAACCAAATTTGCAAAAGCATCCGTAAGCTTGAACCCCCATTTCTGTAGTGGGAGCTGGACAGTTCTGGCTCATTGCTGTCTGGTTTGAAAGAAGAGTGTCAGTAAAGAATTTAAAAGGGTGAAGTGTATGCTTGTTCTCATATGAATCATACTCAATATGTTGACCCAGAAAGTGATGTTCTTGTCCCAAGATGACAGGCAAAATAAAATATCTACATAAAATTCTGTTGGAATGTCTTGTAAAGAAATACTTTACTAAACCAAACTATGTTGTAGACTGACTTTTGGTATTTGCGTTTTGATGGCTCTGTGACTCTCTAATAACAAAGTCCTCTGAAAAGACCTGCTGTAAATTGTTGCACGCTGGTTTTAATCTTTAGGCCTGGTAGCCTCCAACCCTTCTGGTTCCTGCCTTGCTGTACTGTTAAAACTTTGCTATCACTTGTCAAAGGCCTCTAGTGCTTTGCATACGTTCTTGAAGGTAACTGTGGAGCAACCATGGTTTGATGGCCTCAGCTGGCTTCAGTGGGCTACAAGAGCTCCAAGAAGGCTGATCTCTAATAACCAAGGTAGTCCAGCTCTTTCTAGCAACCAAATGCTACAGTCTTAAATGAATCAGACTGTGCGTGTGTCTCCTTTCTAGTGCCTCTGCTTCAGTCAAGACAAGGAGGTCGTGGTACTGAAATGCTCTTGGTGTCCCAGTGCTCTGCAGGGAGTTGGGAAGTGAAGAAAAGCTGTCTGGAGCTGTCAGGCTTTTGCACCCACAGCAGCCACATGGACAGTGTTGGAATAACCTTCATGATCATCATACCTTGTTGATCTGCCCTTCTGAGAGTGCAGAGAGTGTTTCATGTGTGACTGGGGTGATCTGGCCTCTTCTGGCTGATCTTAATAGTATAAGACAAGTAGAAATAAGAGTATTTCACTTGCAGTGGTTGATAGCACCCAAACCAGAATTTGAAGCTGTGCTCTGCCTATGCTGCCTTTTCTTCATTCAAGGGCATTGCACAATTAAAGAGGTTTAGTTACCCCTTGAGCAGGGAGAAATATCTGGAGTACTGGGAAGTACCAGCAGACTTGTGTGGGGCTGTTTTGTATAGCTGAACTGAGATCTTTGTGTGTTTAAGAATGCAAGTGTTGGTTGTGCATTTAAGGATTCAGACTGGAATCACTTCCTTGCTCTGCAGGGCCCTCTCATAGGTGTTTTTTGTTTTGTTTTGTGTTGGTTTTTTTGGGGGGGGGTTTTTTGGGTTTTTTTTTTGTTATTTTTCTTTAAATTTGCTCAGACTGAAGCTGTGGTATTTCTGGGTATCCACTCTGCACATACAGGTGAGTGTGGAAGTGGTGAGCTTGCTGCTGGAAGCAGAGCTTGGCAGAGAGGATTTCCCCGTGGAGTGGGAAACAGCATTGTGTGGTAACAGTGATCTCTTACTTGAATCTGAGAAACTCCCCTCTGGTGCCACATGGCAGAGGTGTCCTTGAGACCTGGGAGTTCACTTTCCGTAGTGAAAAGGATGGTTCTGGGTGCAGGTATGAATATTTGCAGTTGATCTCTGCAGCTGCTTATTCTGCACATTGTGGAAGGGCATATTTTTGAACAAATTGTGTTTCTTAATTGTTTCTGCTCCCTTACAATGTTTTTCTTGGGGATAGGAGCACACACTATGTCAAGTTTTAAGCTGTGTGTGCTGTGGGAGGAAGGAGTTTCCTCATGGATGATTTAATTTCCCAGCAGTGAGATCTTTATCCTTATTTGCATGTTATATGGAAGAATGGGGCAAGGTGGTCCATTAATAACTTTTTTGGTTATGAGACTTGAAACTGAGTAAAATTCTTTCAAACTCCATCATTCCTTAAAGACAGTTTTCAGAGTAATGGCATGTTCTCAGAATAGATTTGAAAGGCACGGTGCTGCCCTTCCATTTTGTGTCACAAAATGCCACTTACCAAGCCAAGAGGGATCTGCTGTTCCACTGGTGATATTTCAAACTTGACAAAGCACCTGACAGTGGAAGGAAAAATACTTTATCGTGACCATCTTTGAGATTCAGTGGGAGAGGCAGTCCTCCTGCATTCTGAAATGT
The DNA here is from genome assembly GCA_013400235.1 of Oriolus oriolus. Lineage (NCBI taxonomy): Eukaryota > Metazoa > Chordata > Aves > Passeriformes > Corvidae > Oriolus > Oriolus oriolus. The sequence continues at coordinate 1,212,424 of VXBT01014143.1, forward strand.
CATTTTGGGTGTTTGCACCAAGGTCACTGCATTTACCAAAGAATTTTAAAACTATGTATAAATAATGTCCTTGCTTCCAAAAATGTACAAGAAGTACATTTTTTCTTTGTGTTTCCAGCTGCTGCATGGAACCTCCAGCACTAAAAATCCATGGAGAGAAATTTCAGAAAAATCTTTAATTTTTTTATTGGAATCAGCATGAATGTATGATTCAATAAATATATTTTATATACATTTAACAGCAGAAACTTTACATTCCATCTTCAAACTGCTGAAATAGAACTTCTGTTTTAAAATTCTTTTTACAAGCCAGAAAAATAATCTGCCACTGTAGTTGTGTGGTCATGCAAATCATCTAAGTTACAGGTTTATTTCTTCATGATGTAAAAATACTGATTTGAAGGAAGCAATTGCTTTGCACTCTGACCAATGTAGCAAAATATCCTTAAATGGAGTGTAAGGCCATACCAATTTTGCGTATGTATAGATTTATACATATGTATATATAGTAAACTCATACAGAAAAATACAGGGACATCCCTTTTTAGGGTGGGTAGGGAGAAGACATGTAAGTACTTCCTGATTAAGCAAATTTATTCCTTTTGAAAAATTTTACATCTTAAGTTTTAAACACAACTGCGCTTTATGTTTTGTATTTCTCTAGTCCCTCCTTTATTTTTGAAGGGAGAGTAGCATGAAAATTAAAAAGTACTGATTTTCCCATTCTTTTTGCAACTTGTGTAAATGAACCAGTAGAGGTACTCAGAGAGCACTTGCATTGTCCGCTTCTTTCCTCCTCCTTACTCCAGAGATTAACTCCAGGGATTCTTACTCTGAATACTTTTCTCATTATCTCCTGTGAGCTGTGGATATGTCAGCACCCACCTTGCAAAGAAGAAAAAGAAAACAGCTGCATATGCAGCAATCCTTCATTGTCTGTTTTGAAGATGCTTATGTGAAGGTAAAGAGAGATGAGTTTTGTTCTATTAAGAGCATCTGCTCTTTTTTCCCACGCTGAAAAGTTGATCAAACTGGGCCACTTTAATGTCACTGCCTCTGAGATCTTGATAAGATTGAAGAAGGAAAACACTCTGACCTTGTTGCCATCCCTTCCTGATGATGAACAAGCTTGGGAAAATACCCTTTTTTAAATTTTTTTTAGCAAGCACATGAAAATCCACATCAATAGCTCAAATCTGGATTTAGTACTTAAAAAAGAACACTGATAAAGGGGCTGTGGTGGGCGTGTGTGTCAAGAGGGTCTGTCCTACAGCTGAGGGTTGGGTCTGTGTTGGCAAACCCCACGTCCTTACCCTGAATGGAGGGTGACTGGCATTGCCCTCCCGGGGGACAGGGAGTGCTGGCAGAGGGATGGGACACCCCGTAACATCTCCCACTGCGGCTGCAGACCCAGCCCAGCCCTTGGCTGCCCCTGCTATAAACAGCATCAAGGCGCTGTTGTGTTTGGGAACAAATGAGCTTCAGTAAGCCAAGCTTTGGAAACAAAGATTTTCTTCATACAAATGGCTTGCAGATGGGAGAGATACAGAAAATGGGGCAGCACGATGTCGCTGCTTAATAGGCTTTTTTCAGAAGTTTTTGTGAGGTATTCTTCCTATATACCAGATTTTGAGGGTTTGGCTAGTCAAGTAAATGCTGAGGGAAACTGAGATAATGTTTATCAAAGACACAAGGAAAATGCTGTCTAGGTGCTGAACTGTTCTTCTATTTGTTTTGCATATTTTCAATTGGAAAGTATTCCTGCTGTGTGTGTTTGTAACTCCCCTCCAAAGCAAAACCAAATGTGCAATGGTTGTCCCGAAGAGAAATATCTTAATATTTTTATTTTTCTTCTAAATTCATTTACAAAACAATGTAAATGGGTGTGCGTTTATAGTTGGATGGGAGAAATTCCTGGGTCCTCCCCCCCTTTTTTTTATATCACTTATGTGTACGTTTTTCATTACTCCTTAGTTGTAATATAACAAGCATGAAATGCTGTACACTGTGGTAGAATGTGAGAGACAACACAGTCCATAAAATGTCACTGTCCACGATGTTTAGCCTGCTTGTGGCTGTGGTTTGATCTCAGGTGTGTGGTGATAAACAACTGCTTTGGACAGGCTTGTTCATCTTCAGGGTTCTAAGGCTGCTTCCAGGACGGTGTCACCGATGCTGCAGGATGGCAAACTGCGGTGAAATGCAGTGACCTTTGCATGTCAGGCCATTTTTAGGTGACGTGCTCTGTGTGTTGCTTTGTCTTTACATCTCTCAGTCTCTTAATCCGCTGAAGTTTTGCTGTATCTCACACACATGTGTGTGTGAATGGCTTTTAGCACAGTTACCTCCTATTTCAGTGCTTTTGGAACAGTCAAACCTTTGCTGCAGCTCGATAAATCCGTGAAAGAAGGGGTGAGCTCTGGCCACGATTAGTGCTGTCAGTATGTCATGACCAGACTTGGGAACCACACAAACTTCTCATTTTGTGTAGGAATTCCATTTCACAGTAGGCTTGAGACGCTCCAGGCGGTGCATTTTTCAAGATCTTTAATTCCACGTGCATGTGGTGAGGCAAGTCCCTTGGCCTTTGTGCCTCAGGTACCTCTGGAGCTGCCGGTGTCCCCGACTCCCTGCCCCAGTCACAGGGAGCACCAGGCTGGTTGTACAGTGAGAAGGAGCTCAGAGGCAGAGTTCAAGCACAACAGGTCACTCAGGCCACTCTTCCCAGCGAGGGGAAGGTTAATTGCTTACCTGCCTCTCAGATTCTCACATAACGTCACTGTCTGGATCTTAATGTTTGTTTCCCAAAAGTTACAATTGGAACGCTCGCAAAGCTGACAGATCCCCAGACTAACCTGCTGTTGTGACCTGATTTAAGGAGGGATGTATCAATTATGGTTCTGAAACGTGTGTGTCTTTTAGCTGCGCTGTCAAGTTTAGTGGCCCTGATCAGGGCTGGAGGGCCATGGGTGTGGTGGGTCATCAGTCTGGGTGTGGAGGTGCTGTTTTTACAGTTCTCCACTCTGAGCAGGTTAACTTGGGGGTTTGTCAGCTTGGCCCATGCTGTTTCTGAGCTTATTTTCTCTTCTGATCTAACCCTGGAATTGGAAGAATGACAGACAGTGTTTTGGACAAAAACATAGCAGATGTGGGAAGATTGGAATAGAAAGGAAAGTATAAATTCAGTGTAGGCAGAGCAGTGTGTGTCAAAACCCTGGTTCAGTTGTTTCCTTGGCCTAGATAAGTGCAAGGCAAAGGAACTTCTGCTTCCTTCTGCTAAGATTTTGTTTGGTCAGCCTCTAGGTGAGCATCTCCTGTACAGCTGAGCTCTACTGCTGTGACCGAGGGGGCTGGCCACAGTCACTTAAAATGGTAAGGAGAGCATGTAACAATAGCTTAACTCATTAGTGATTTTTTTTTTTAATTATTCCTGGTCAAAAGTGGGATTGCTGGTAAGTGAGGCATGCATCTGGCCAAGGATGTGGCAGGATTGTTACACTCCTGCCTGTGAAGGATGTCCCTGTGTCCCACACCTTGGCATGCAGCAAGATGCATTCCCAGCACCATTCTTATGTTACAGAGGCTGCCCCTTCCTTTCCTTGCTGGTTCCTCTGTTTTTAGAGGTGACACTGCCCATGCTATACCATGTTTCTTCCTCCATGGGACAAGTCCAGTCTCCTGAATTCTCTTTCTAGCCCCTCAAGGAATAAACATTTAAAGCTTTGACTCTCAGGAAGACCATATTGGTTCCAGTGACTGCACTTAACTACAGCAAGGAGTGACTACAACACGTTCCTCTGCCTTACGTGATCCTTGACCTGCTCTTCCTTTCTCTTCTCAGATCCCTGCCTTCACTCTGTTCTTGGCTAGGGAGCTGAACTCTTAGGACTCTTCTACTTTCTAACAGTGCAGCCTCAGCAGAGCAGACCTGGCTGAGAAGCTGTGGTCACAACACAGTTGTGGCATGTCACAAGCTCCAGAGCTGGTCCTGCTCCTCAGGAACTCATTGGTTCTTCACCCCAACACAAGTAACTGTGGTGAGGATACTTCTGAAAACGTGTGAGTGCATACCCAGGAGAGGTGCCTAAGGCACCGCCCGTGGCACAATCTTCAATATTGCATAGTTTTCTTTCAGTAAAGGTCAGTGTTTGGGGTTTAGATGTCAAGCGAGAAACCCTGGAGCCCAAGCCCCAGTCCTGCTGTCGTTGCAGGTCACACCCTGCTGATCTCTGCAGGGCTCTGACAGGGCAATGCTGCTTTAAGCAGTTACCAGGCCTCCACTGTAATTGTGACTGTGATGGTGTCATCACTGCAAGGTTGATTCAGGCTTGAACCTGGAGCTGTAATTTAGTGCCCAAATTCTGTGGTGTGTTTAACCCAGGACATCTGGCTTGGCTGGTCTGCAGCCTAAAGCCTGATTCATGGTTTAGTCAGACAGGTAACCCAGCAGTGCTCTGGTGTCACCGACTGCCTGGATAAGGCAGATGTCCTCCCACAGACCCACTGGGGAAGGGGATTTGGGCTTGCTACAGTGCTAACAGTCCTGGGACCAGCTTCCCAAAAGCCTTGGCAGCAAAAAGTACCTGGGAGCTCTGTGTCCCTCAGACCTGGCAGCCCCAGGCAGCTCTACCTGTCCCTGCCAAACTTGACTCATCTGCCACAGCAGTGACACGCTCACAGCCTGAGCACGCGGTTACTGAGGATACCTCGTGCCCCAGTTTCCTGGGTAGGTGAGGAGGGTGTCCTTGTTTGACTTCAGCTACTTATGCAATTCAAGTGGCAAATCTGTAAATAAAAGCTAAATTCAAGCTGTGCTGATGGCTTATTTATGCTGGTATCATCCTCTGCCCAGGAAAACATGGATGATTTTATGCTGGAAGCGCTGACATACTTAACCCTCAGTCTGGGGACAGGGTTTGTGTCCCCTCTCCTGGCTGGAAACTGCTGCTGTCAGGGAGCTGCTGCTCCCTCTCCCTTGTGCTTTTTGAGGCAGCGATGCTCTGAGTGCTGCAGGGATTGTTAAGCCAACACACAGCAACCCTCCAGCCTTTCCCCAGAGTGGCAACATCAGCTTGTGCTGAATCTGTTCCATCTGTTCCCTCTCCCTGTGTGTGGTCTGGGTCAAACCAGGCTGACCCAGCTCCAGCACAGCTGGGACCTGGTCCTGTCCCAGGATGGGCTTCAGCACTGTCTGTAATAGACCCAGGAGCAGGAATATCACAAACATGAGACTCCCTTATGATATCTGCTCATAAACCTGGCAGTGAAGCGCATGAGTACTGCTTAGGTTTGCCAGACTTGATGGTCTTATTACTTAATACAATTATATAATTCCTGCTGCCTTGCACCATACCTGATAGCACTGTCTGCCTTGGATGCCAGGAGTGATGTGGCATGCAAACTAAACCTCTCTTAATGCTTTTCCTTCCCCTTCCCCTTCTCTACCAGTCTTTGCCAGGATCCTCATTTGACAATTTAACCAGTAATTTCCTCTGCTGGGGGCTGAAATCATCCCTCTCCTTGTTTCCTGCCCTGTGGTTTGTGTCCTTTCCCATGTTACAGCAGCAGGGAGGGTGATACTGGGACAATATTATGGGATGAGAGGAAAGATGAACCAGGAGAGCTGTAGAACCTGCAACCAGAGAGGTCATTGTTTCTGTGCTTGGGGGCTCTCCCCAGGCTGGGACTCCTCACCTGGCTCAGACTGTGCTTCCCCTGCCATTCTGGCTCTGGTACCTCTAACCTGGGCTGTGCCCTTCAGCGTTCCTGCAGATCACCTGAGGACATCACCGCAGGGCTGCTCATCCCAGCAGCTCTCAGAGAACATCTCACCACTGCAAACACCTGCAGGCAGAGCTGGAGCAGCTCTGAGTGGATGTTCTGCTCAAAGTGCAGCAGCTCCTTCCGCCCTGCCTGGTTCTCAGCAGCTGATTCCTTGTGGGGCCCTCTGCTCCACACCACTGTAGGACACTGAGAGTGCAAGAACCTGACTTCCTACGAGCAGCTGCTGTATAGGTGGATCACTGTAAACCAGGGAGCCCTACAGGGATCAACAGCCAAAAAGGCTGAATTCTCTTTAACTCCTGCTGCTTTGCCTTCACAGAGCACAGTCAAAAAAGCCCTTAGGTGGCCACCTTGGCATTCCCCAGGAGTCCTCTCCACGCGTGGTCGGCTGTGAGAGCCCTTCCCTGGGAGCTATCACCATGCCTGCCCTGGGGGAATGGTTATAGTGCCGTATTTTGCCCTGTATTTCCCAAGACACAGATCCCAGGCCCTTCAAAGTTTGCAGTGCTGAGGAACTGAGCCCCACAGGAATGAACGAAAGGGAGATGAACGCAGAAAAGTGCATTAGACTTGAACGAAGTAAGAGACTCGTGTAGGTTCATTTGAGCAAGAGATGTGCAACTGCCCTTAAGAAATAATTGTTAAGGAGGAAGAGAGAAGGGAATGGGAAGACTTAAAGAACCTGAAGTAATTTAAGATGCTAAAATTAATGACTATTACCTTCTGCTTTGGTGCTCATCCTAGCACCCTGAAGAACAATCAAGTATCTCAGTTTTCCACTTAACTAGTGCATTCTCTCTATACAAAGCGTGGAAAACTACCAAAGCAGCAGCAGTACAAGGTGCCCCTTCCATCCACCTCCTTTAGAGAAGAAGACAGGAATTTGTGGGTGCTTCCAAGCTGGGAACGGATTAGATAATTCCTTTGCTGAGCTGAACTCTGTGGGATGCTGCACCAGGATCGGGGTTTGGGGTACCAGGGGTCCACATTGCATTGTCCACTGCTGCCAGTATCAAGGTTTTGGAGTAAGGAATGAGATATTGAAAGAGATTGTCTGTCTTTGGCACAGGGATAAGAACTATGTTTTATTAAGTAACGATAGTACAGTACAAAAATATGATTGTATACAAACTGTGAAAAATATGGCACCGCTGAAAACAGCCTTTTCCCCTTTCATATGTTCCTTTCTTTTTAAAAATATACATTGTAGATACTTCTGACCTTTTTTTCTACCAGCACTGGGAATGAAGAAAATTTTTTAAATCACAGTCAAGATAAAGGGCAGCCAACAGTGTAATTTGAATTGTCTTGGCTTTGCTTTAAGATGAAAGATCTTCAGAAGAATAAGAAAAAATCTTCCAGAAAAGTCTGAGGAAAACAAAGCCAAAAAGTGTTCCTGTTTGGAGGATGCGAGAATATTCAGCATTTGAAGTTGTTTGATGGTTTTAGGAGCAAAGTCCCCCAGCCCTGACAAGCAAAGGCTTCTAGGACAGGAGAATTAGGGCACCACCAGAGCCATGGAGGGAATGACCTGAGTGTTCCCAGGCAGCTGGTGCTTGGCCAAGGCTAAGGCTGAGCTCTGCAGTCTGCAGCAGCCCACGTGCTCTCTGCTCTGTCCTGGACCCTCTCAGCAGCTCTCTGATTTCCATGGCACTGGGATCCCAGATGGATCAGGTATTAAAGTGGCAGAAACTCTTCTACCTGATCATAAAATAGTAAGCTGGTGGGTTTTTTTTCTGGACAGTTGTATTTATGTGTAAGGAGAAAGAATTCCTGCTCACAAAGCGATACGTCTCCAGTAACATCTGGAAATAATATTATTTGGGATAAAGCCCTCTTTTTCCAAAGAAGCCAATTGAATTAGGACCCATTTTTCTCTCTTTACTGCCAGACAACTGCTGTTTTATTCAGAGGTTTTGCTTCTGAGCCCCATTCTTAAGAAGAGATAACAATTATGGAGTTAAATGTCATCAATATGCCTGGAAGTTACCCTGCAATATCAAGCCCTGTGCGTTCTCCCTAATAAATATAATTGCTGGCACCATTAAAGCAGCCTGCTTTGAAGATGAGATAAGTTATCAAAATGAGTCCTTTTGCAATACAGAGACTAAACACATCCTGGTACAGATGGAGAAAAATGTTTGATTTTGAAAACTACCCAGACTTGCCAGGGGCTCAGAGGACAGTCTAAAGTCTCGTCTGGGTGGTGAAACTCTCTGGCAGGACATCCCCAGGACAGTTACCTCAGCACTGTCACACCTTCACTGAGATTCCCTCGTGTTTCCTGTCGGGACTGAATGCTGCTGTCACCCTGCAGGCAGCCCTGGGGCTGCAAAATGCCCCAGATGGAAACTGGCTGCTTAAGGAAGAGAAAATAACACTGCTTATGGTGGGCATCAAACATGCCCAGTGCTTGGCAAAGCTGAAGTGGAAGCCAAGGTAGGCTGGTACGAGTGTGATTCTTATTTCAGTCCCTAAACTTCCGTGGGCTCCACTGGCAGCTGAAGTGCTTCTGTATGGGCAAGAAACATAAACATCTTTCTGATGGTTTTTAGTCCCTAAATGCCTTCCTCCAGCCTTATTCCATGCCAAGAAGTGGCACTGGAGCTCCAGTGAAGCAGCAGCTGTGACATAACTGCATCTGCACCCAGTAGGTCTAGGATGAACACGAGATTCTTTGATGCACAGCTGGAGCAGAATGAAGTGAGGTGGAAAAGCCTTCCTTCTCCTTGCTCTGCTCTTGCCCTGGGGATGTAGGACCAAAACTCAGCTGGGTGGAAGGATGGTGCATGGGATTTGTTGACCTACAGGCAGCTCTTTAGAGCAGCTCCAGTTAGGAAGGAAACCCACAGCCCTGCTGTGCCTTGGGCAGCCATCCCGGGTAGCCTGGGGGGATCGAAGGTGTGTGAGCCACGGCCAGATCGCCCCACTCCAAAGTGCAAGGTCTAGGCATCAGGCAGGACATTTTTACCCAAATGACAGCAGTCTGAGGTCATTCACCTGCATGAGGAAGGAGCTATGGTATGTGGGTTGCCAAGCCTCTGCTGTGCTGCCGGGCAGGGAGGGAAATTCCCTGGATTTGCCTTTCGTCTCAGACAAGGACACGCCGTTTGAAGCAGTCACAAACCGCAGCTGGCACGGCCAGCCCTGGCGCACGCAGGGAGAGTTCAATAATTCAGCAGAAAAACCCAGAGCCAGCAGCAGACTTGGGCTCCAGCCAAGGCTTGGGACGTTGTCCCAGCATCAAATAACGCCTCTGCTTGAGATCTCCCTGCTCGGGAAAGCACCGTCTGCCAGCGGAAGGAGAAATCCTCAGCCCACAGGTTTTCTGCTGCTCCAGTGGAGGGAAAGGGCTGATATGCTGGTTCAGGCTCCCACTGCGTGACCTTGTGACCTTTCCCTGTCTCAGCAGTGCAAAGGGACTCAGAAAACTGTGTGGCCTTTGCCAAAACATTTGCCCTAGTCTACACAGTGACCACTGTGTTTTTAATCTTTTTTTCTCCCCTTTTCCCCCCTTGCTATTCTTGTCCTTTGTTTCTTTCTTTCTTTTTTCTTTTTCCCTTTTTATTTCCTTTTAAACTAAAGTGTATTTAGTGCTGGTGAAAGGTGCTGAATTGGCAGCCTTTGAGGTGGATGTCCCTCTACCCAGCCCCAGCAAGCCCTGGTGTTTTCTCTGGGCTTCCTCCTCCTGGCCCCGTCCCCGTGCAGAACAGCTGGCAGGTCCCAGGCTCCCCTGCCCTCTCCCCTGCCCTCTCCCCTGCCTCTTTTTGTGCTAGTTGGGACACTCATGGCTGGGCACAACTTCAGCCTCCCATGCCAGGCTTGGGTGCTGCTGAGCTGGGCCAGACTGGACCTGGCAGTGCCCCTGGGCACTTTGCTGTGAGCTATTCCAGCCGTGAGGATGCAGCCTCTGCAGGAGGGAGCCTGTCTGTTCCCGGAGCAAGCGGCAGATCCACAGCCCAGCTCAGCTCTGCTCCCGTCCCAAGCAGGACAGGGAGGAGAGTGGATGCCCCCCTCGGGTGCCACTTGTCGCTCTGCCTTCATTTGGTGCCTAACCCAGACCCGACCCCAAGTGCTTCAGTGCAGACTGATTGTCTCTTCCTTCGTGCTCTCTTTCACCTCTCTCCCTAAAGTGCAAACGAACACAACTGGGTCACCCCGGGTGCTGCGCCCAGCTCACACCCAGGGGCCCAAGGGACAAGTGGGACATCAAGCCCTTGGCTTGCCCACAGGCCCCAAGCCAGGCTTTCAAGTAACACCCCAGAGGTGTTTGGCACATTTCTCCCCACCCCAAACACCAGCGTCAACCTGTGCTACCTCTTGGGCAAAGAGAAACCCCTTTGCTCACCCCTTCCCACCTCCCTCCCCTCTTTCCCTACCCCCACCAAGCTGTGCCAGCCTCCCCCCTGTCTCTGCCAGGCAGCAGAGAGGGGCAGAGCAGCCTGCTCCATCTTCCCATCCATGTTAAAGGTAAATGCGGCACCAAAATAGATACAAAAATAGAATTTTGGGTCCATCGGCCCAGCTTCACTATTAATATAAGTGCTATGAAATGTCAGAAAATAAAAGCTGCTCTCTCTATACACACCTGCCCCCCACCCCCCTCACTGACAGTATTGCCACACGCCCGGTCCTGTCAAAACAAGGCATCAAGATGCCTGTTTTCTCTACATTTTAAAGACAATTGCTTCCATCCCCCCATTGTAAACACACATGGCAGAAGGGGGTTTGGAAAAAAAAAAAGAACAAACAATAAAAAAAAACCTATTTTAAAAATTCTTCAACATTTCTAGTGTTCTGAATAGTGTTTCTGCCTCCTGGGACTCGAATCCTGCCAGGTTGTTTAAAAGGACAGAAGGTACCTGTGATTTCTGATGAAGGCCACGATGTCCTTCCTGGGTTTTCTTTGGATGCTCTCTGATGGGGATGAGAGGGATAACGTATTTGCTTTCCTCTATGCAAAAGTCACAAAGTGTTTGATCTGCAAACCCGTGACTAAAAAAAGTAAATATATAAAATAAACAGCAATCCACAGCCTCTTTCTTAAGTTTCCCCATGTATCCAGTTTTCAAAGTGCAAAACCTAGAGAAGCACAGAATGATTTTCTTGAGGTGTTTTTCCCCCTTTGTTAGGGCTTTTTGCCCCCACGTGCTTGACTGGTATGGCCTTTCTATAGCAAAAGTCAGATAAAGCGTAATTGCAGTAGTTTCTGCACATGGAATCGTGAATCATTCCAGTGACTTGAGAATCTAAGCTGTTAATAGGCTAAAAAAAAGATTTTTTTGTTGTTGGTCTTTTTTTTTTTGATTGTTTTCTTTTTGCATTATAATTAAGCATGAATATATATTACTATATTACACTGCTTGGATTGCTGGAGCAATCCAAATCTTCCTATGCTGTAAAACTAACTCCCACCCTGGGCTCCGCAGATCAAGAGCTTCTTTTCTCCTCCCTGGTTCCAGTTACCCTCAGTTCACATGATTAAAAGTCCCTCCCAGCCTCCCTCCCCATTTTTTTTTGTTTTGTTTTTTTTTTTCTTTTTCAGTAGATATTGCCGCATTCTTGAATTCATGCATTGCTGCATTGCTATTGCACATATATAAAGGATCGCTCGCTCCCTCCCGGCTGCTCCCCTCCCCTCACTGGTTGTGCACATCCTCTCTGCGGACAATCTTGTAGATGATCCAGTAGAAAATGTTGAAGATGAGGAAGGCCATGGGGAAGCCGATGCGGGAGATCTTGTCGATCTTCTTGGCTCTCTGGATGAAGAGCTTCCTCATCTCCTCGGGGGAGCGGGATGGCGGCGGCACCGGGTTGGCCGTGTTGTTGTTGTTGGCGCCCTTGACGGAGATGCCGTCCTTGGCTTGCAGGCAAGCTGGCCCCATCCCGTAGGCAGTGAAGTTGAACCTGCCTTCACCAGCTTCGTCCTCCTGGAACAGATTGAGCATGGGACTCTACTTAAAATGAGATATAGACAGTGCACCCTCGCTATAAGGCTCTCCGCTGACAGCATCCTGCTCTGCACGGGAAAGATGCTCCCACCATGCCCCGGCCTCAGCACCCTTGGGCAAACCCCCTGCTCTTGGGAGATCAGCCTTATAGAGGGGTGCCAGCTGTGTGGTGCACAGATGCAAATCAGGGGATCCAGGCACCCCATGGAGAACAGGACTGACTTCCACCCCGTTGAGGTCTTTGACATATTGAAGGGTTTATGGCACCGCTTTTGTTTTTCCAATTGCATCCCCTGTTTTGCTTCTGCCTCTCCCTCCCCCACCACCTCCTACCAGCACCTTCTTTGCTTTGCCTGTGCGGTTTCAGCTTGCCCAGAAGGAGTGGGCTCCATGTAACTCACGTAGCTGAAGCTGCGGCGTGAGGCTTCCTACAGAGTTACATGGATGCGCAGGAGCCAGGAGCTGTCCAGGAAAAGAGCTCTGCAGGCAGCGTGCAACCAGCCCTCACTCGCCTGCCCACGGGACCCCACAGCTGTCCCCACGAGCCAACTTTTAGGTGAGGAACAGAACTGCCCTTCTGTGGGTCGATGGTAAGACATGGCTGCTTGTGGTAATGCTGAGAAAAAATATAATTTGTTTTCCGGTCTAAAGGCAAATGGTGTTAGTATTTATTTTATTTTTTGGCGAAAGCTTTGCTGGAATCCCAGAATGATTTAGCCCTATTTTATTGAACATAGGGATGTAATGACAGGGAAAAATAAGTTTGGCCGAAGTAATTCGAGCAGCGAGTTGCAGAAGCAGAGTGAGAATCCCAGGTCTCTTGACTACAGGTCACCAAGGCTAATTGTAGACCAGTGGCACTAATTAATCATTAATGGAAGCTGATCCATGCTGTGTCCCCCAACACTGACCTAGCAGTCCCCTCCCTCATAGCTGCCTGACCACTGTGCCCTGCTACCCCTTCCCCTGTCCTTTGCAGAGTGTCTTTTCTGGATGGCACTGGCATCTCATGCATGGGATGGAGGAGCAGGACACAGAGGACGCTGCCATATCTGAACAAAACAAAGCTACCCAAATAAAATCAAGACCTGGCTTTCTGGGGTGCTCAGAGCTTATGGACCTTCTCATTACGTCTGAATTACAGGGGTTCAGGTAAAACTGCCTCTGCTCTTTTCCAGTTGCACAAACATGCACTGGCACTTGTCTGGCTTAACCTAAATCACTTGGTCCCTAATTTACAGGATTTTTTCCTTTCCTCATTGCCAAGGGGCCACTGGCTGTTTCCTGTGAGGGATTTGTTTTGGTGAGTGCTGTACCAAGGTTAGAGAAGACAACAGTGCCTTTTTCAAAGTGCCATGTCAAACGATAGGCAAAGACATCACCAGCCACACTGGGAAGGGTTTCCAAATACACTCCATGTGGGTCTGATGATGGTGTCATAGTAACCAGACCGGTCCATACCACTGCAACATCTCACTTGTTTTAAGCCTAGCATGTCATGCCTAAACCACTCAGAACCACCTAGACAAGTCAGGACATCAGGACAGAGCAATTAGTGCCTTTGGCAGCTGCATTAGCCCATTTGCATGTTAGCAGTCAGCTTAGTTTTCTGATGAGCCTGCAAACCTTGTTCTTTTAGCTTTTGTGAGTGTTTTTGTTTACGCTTTGCTCCAATTAAATAGCTGTGAGATCGGGCAGGGACTGTGCAAACAGCCTTGTGTTCAGTGGAACAGCTCAGGCAAATATCTCTTAAACTCATCTGTGTATTAGTGTTCGAATTTTTTTTCTCCTTATTGTTTTATCAACAGACTGATCTGCATACAACAGCACAGATCCAGAGACAGGATGCTTGAGTCCAGGTGAAGAGATGAATGCACCATGGAGGCACCCAAGTGGGTGGGCTGAGCTCTGGCTCTAGGCAGCAGCTGCATCTTCTGAACCAAAGCTTTGTTGATCTTGGGATGGCAGAGCCCTGCTCTGGTCAAACAAAGTCAGTGGGTGCTGAGGGTCTCATCTTACTTCTTTTCCCTTGCATTTGTCCAACACTTTTCATCCCTGGTCCTGACTGGGCTGAGCACAAATGATCAATTATCTCCTGCTTTGCAGACAGGACGACTGAAGCAGAGAGAGACAAATCTAGAAAAATACAGGGATTCCTGCTGCTCAGCCCCCACTTCCTCCTGGAACAGTGGCAGTTCTCCAAGCACACACTGTGAACTGCTGCAGGACAGGTTAGACTCCAGGAAAGACTTTTAATGGCTGGGACAGTGAAACAATGGAATGGGGGTAGGTTTCGGGGTTGGATGGATCATGGAAAGTAGACAAATATCTGTGAGGAATATTTAAGGCAGACCTTGGTGGTCACCTACAGGCTTGCTTGAGATTTTCATCAGCAAAATTTTCTTTGTTTTTTCTCTCCTAGCAAATGTACTGGTTTTTAATGCTCTCCCGAGGGCGGCCTCTCAGGCCTGGTGCTGAAAATTTGCTAACCCCTTTCCTGGTTCTACCAGTTAAATAGGGACAATATTTAAGTGCCTTTGGCCTTGTGATCACAGCCACCTTTATGTTTCTTTCTAGTGTGTTCTGTGAGGTGAAATCTTTGCTGTTGCACCTCAGCCTAAAAGCTGTTAGAGCCCAGGCTGGGGAGCTGTTGGAGCTGCGTGCATGCTCGGATCGGGATTGGGATCAGCCACGGCAGGTAAGCATGGAGCAGGCTAAGGCTCAGAATAAAGCTCTTTCCTTCCAGGAGGAATTTGCAGTCAGTCTGAGAAGCAGATGCTTTCGAACACAGAGATGGCAGAGACAAAAGAGGTGTCACTTACCTTGGGGGCTACTGCAGGCTGTCGTGTTGGGGGTGTTGCTCTCTGACAGACACCCCTCACACCTCCCTGCCTGCCTCCCCCCAGCCCTGGCTGCAGCTTCTGGGGAGGAGAACTCGCACCAGAACACTGCTGTGTGAAATGTGTGCTGTTGAAAACAACCCTTTTGGCTGAGACCACTTGGCTGCCTAGCAAACCCCAGCTTGGGGTCAGCAGGCTATTAGAACAAACTCAGTTCATGGAGGCAACCCTTGTTTTTGATCTCTGAGCCTCTTTAACATCTGGCCAGATACTGGGAACTTCCCTGGGGGCTAGTGGCTTGGTTCAGTTGACCATGGTATTCTGCTGGCACAGATTTCAGCTGTGTCCTTCATGCTTTATGTATTACCTTATGATGCCTCCTCTTCCTTCTGAACCTGAGTAGCTCTTTGTGCTGCCGAGACACGAAGTTGACGGCAGCGTATTCCAGAAGTGCAGAGAACACGAACAGCAAGCACACGGCCATCCAGATGTCTATGGCCTTCACGTAGGACACCTAGGAGTCAGAGAAGGAGACAGAGACGGGGTGGCTTCCTCACCCAGATATATTTTTCTTGGTGTTCTACATGGCTGATACCTGTTCTTGGGCACCAGCATCTCACTCATTTAACATGAATGTGTTATCAGCTCACTGAAACTCCTCATGGGCTCTTAAGTAGCAATAATTCCACAGCTTTAATTTATTCAGGCCTTGGCTGTGATTGTTTATGTGCAAGGAAAACAGTAATCCACCACACCAGAAGCCCTTCATAAGGGGAAATTCAGTATTATTGTAAAAGTAGGATGGTCAAGTGACTAAAAAGCTCAAATGTAGAGTGCACATCCATGTGTGGTTGTTGCAGGGGTTTGTAAAGTACAGACCGCTGGTTACTGGGAGCTGTGGTGAGTGCTGAATCTCAGGGGAAGTGTCACTGTTAGTCATAGAGAATTTTAAATTTTTTCAAGGTGGGACTAGAGTTTGCTCTGTTTGCCCTGAAACTGGAATAATGCAGAGAGAACCTGTGTGGGGATTTACCTAGGTGCATGATTTCCCCTGGTAAAGACAAGTGTGGGAGCCAGTGAGCATCCCAATCAGGGAATGAGAGAGTCCACTAAACGGGACAGACCCTGAGAGCTCTCCCAAGGTCATGGTGAGAGAAGAAGCCTCTCCCAGGATCCTTTGTCTGTCTATGCAGGTGTACCCCAGTTCTGTTCCCCCTGTTGGTCCGTGGGTTTCCCTGCCCCTTTCCTGACTCTGGTCCAGAGAGCTCCTCCCTCCCCGTTCTCCCACTGGCCCTGTCCCTTTGTCCCTGCCTCAGTTTCCCTGTCAGTTCCCTTCCCCCAGCCCTGCCCATGCCCCGCCCCTGTGCCCCCAGACCATTGGTCCCTGATGTTCTCCCTGCCCCCATATAAAACCCCCTGGACATTCCATTGTCTTTGTCTTTGCCTCTTGGCCCTTCACTGGTGAAGATGGAATAAAATCTTCCCAGTTGAACCCCATGCAGACCCTTCCTGTCTCTTTGCTGTTGGTGTGTCCAAGTAGCCAGCCAGGGTGTGAGCAACCCCGGCCCCTGGCTGGTGACAGACAGGGGTGTTCCCTACCTTGGGCAGTGACGCTCGGGAGCCAGAGCTCTGCGTGGTCATGGTGAGCACTGTGGTGATCCCCAGGCCCACACGAGCAGGTGCAGCATCCATGTTGATCCAGAAGGAGATCCAGGACAGAATGACGATGAGAAGGCTGGGGATGTACATCTGGATCAAGTAATAGCCCATCTGCCTCTCCAGGTGGAAACGAGCTTCTATGCAGGTGAACTTGCCTGAGGAGGACGGGAGATACATGGAAGATTACTGGTAAGGCACAGGGAGCCTCCTGTTTTCAGCCAGTGTCTGGGGATTTTCCTTGCATTGCCTAAGCCAGAGTCTTGCTAGGGGAGGAAATGAACAGCTGTTGCCCAGGACAAGTAGTGATAGGACAAGGGGGAATGGCTTCAAACTGAAAGAGAGAAGGTTTAGATTAGATATTAGGAAGCAATTCTTCACTGTGAGGGTGAGGAGAGCCTGGCACAGGGTGCCCAGAGCAGCTGTGGCTGCCCCATCCTTGGAAGTGTTCAAGGCCAGGTTGGACAGGTCTTGGAGCAACCTGGGATAGTGGAAAGTGTCCCTGCCCATGGCAGGGGGTTGGAGCAATATCATCTTTAAGGTCCCTTCCAACCCAAACCATTCTAGGATTCCATGAACATCAACATAGCAAAGAAATCTCTTTGGCAGTATATCCTGTCACTTAAATTTCAAAGACAAAAGAAGATTCTGGGAGTGAAGATCCCAACCAAACACCCTTGAGTTGATGCAGACTTTACCGGGGACAAGAGGGTTTCACACATTTATGTCCATTAGCTTTTCATTGGCTATATATATGTACCTCTATGTCTGTTATCTCTGGCTGTGTAGGACAAGGCCTGAGTGCCATCAGACAGAGCAAGAGACTGGCAAATGCACAGTCCTGAGCTCCTCTCTACTGAGCCCCTCAGTAAAGGGTTAACAGCACTGACCTGTGTTGTAGTGCTTTGTGCAGTATCTCAGGTCTTTTTCTTCTTTGAGGATAAACTGAGGCAACGTCAGCCCATCAGCAACTTGCACTGCTCCTTTTTCTTGCCACTCAAATATGAGATCATTCATTGTGTAGCCAACTGTTGAGAGGAAGGGACAAACACCACGTGAAACATGTTAAATACTGATCTGGAAAGGAACAATTTTGCAGAAGAGAGCTTGGAGGCAGGGGTGCATCTTGGCCTTCCTTGACACTGCTGTCATCAATGGGATTTGGGTTGAGGCAAAACTACTTTTTCATGTGATAAGAGCCAGGGCAATGACCTCTACTGGAGCTGCAATGGTGTGTAATGGATTTCCTGCAATAAATCACATTTTTTCTTGAATTTGGCTTGCTGAACTGTTTTCTAGTTTTTCCAACTTGACCTCCTTCTCTGGAAGAAGCTCATCATCTTTCCCTCCTTTGGGATAAGCAACATGTACAAGCGGCAGATGTTCATCCAGAGAGAAAAAATCCCACTTGCAGCTGAAAGCATTTCACCTCTCTCCTGCAGAGTGAAAGGCCAGTGTAAACACAAGCAAGCCAGGGCTCCTCACATGGGATCTTTTGAGGTTTGGCTTCTCTAGCAAAAGTCACATGTGCTGAATGAATGGAATATCCTAAGCAAGCGGTTCTCAAGCAAGTCTCCAGTGAAGGCTGGGCTGGGAATGGGTTCCAGCTGGGAAAGGAGAGGGTAGGGGAGAGCAGGAGGGGAAAGAGATGATCTCCTCTCCAAAATGGGGATGTGCACAGGACTCACAGCTTTCTAACTGCATGATGCACGTCTGTACATCCATGGGGAAGTTCTTCAGGTCCATGGGGCAGGCCAGAGTCAGCGTGATCCTGAGGAGAGAAGAGAGCACAGGGAATGCCAGAGAGTGGGCACTGCTGAGGGCTGAGCCCCTCAGACACCAGCAGGCTGGTGCCTTGCCCGAGGCACGCCGAGCTGGGGGAGCGACTGATCGTCATCGCTGCCCTGCCTGTGCTCCACACGTGGCGCTGGAAAGCGTCAGCACTGCTGAACATTTGGGTGTGTGATACGATTCCCCGCAGAGCCTGCTGCAGATGGCGTTTTCATTGCAATGCTGTTTTCGACTGCTTGGAACAAAGAGTTCCCTCACCAAACAGTTCTGCTGCTTCGGCTTTCCTTTCTTGCCTCGGGTTCACAACAGGCTGGATTAGCAGAAAACCCAAGCCCACTCTCTGGACCCCCCAGATGCAATTCTAGATACTGGGACTGCTTGTAAATCTCTGAACAGAACATTTCTGTGTCATAAAAAAACCGCCAAAAAGAAGTTTGATCAAGATCATGCGTTTGTGTAGGGGGAAAGAAAGACTTCAGTGGGATTTTCTGCAGGGAAAATGCCTTGTGCTAAGCCAATATGAACTCCTGTATCTTTCTGAATTCCAGCAGAGCCCTTGAGACATCTATTTCTGTCTCCATTTTCCACTAGGTGCAGGCTGCATTTTCTGTGTTATATTGCTGTGCTGCCCTGCACCATGATCTATGCTTAAAATGTTCGGTTGGTTCAACAAGCTGATACTAAATGATTTGCTCCAGATAGTTAGACTTGAGTTATTTGGTTTGATAATGTTGAAAATGCTGTTCCCTGAAGTGTTTAGGGTTTTCAGCTTTTTACCTTGATGTAGAAATAGCAGAATTACCCAGGGGACAGAAATTGAATTTTTCTATCACCAGACCTACAAGAAACTTATCAGGAGGGGAAGATACTTTAATTTAAAACGTTATGTTGTTAGAAATTCTCAGCTTGAGTTTAGAGGCATGTTGGGACAGAAGATGTGACAAAGTCCACCTTCTTGTAAATGACTTGCCTAGAGTTTGATTATTGCAAATAGTAGTAGCAAAGAACCAGTTATAAAATGTCAGAGCACCTCATAGAGATTTATTTTTAAAGGGAAAGACTATTTCTCCTTCTGGGAACTCTTTGCATTTACATTGTGCTCTTCTTCAGGAACATGCTCTTTAGTTTTCATCTTCACATGAAAACATATTTATAAAGAAACCTATATTTTCATTTGGAGATGGGTGAGACAGGAAAGTTGTTTTATTTTTTCAAACAAGAACTGAAATGTTTTCAAGTTTTTGCCTTGAAAATGGTGATTTTTCCATGTTCCCTGCTGAGTCATTGCTCTGTTTAGCAGAGCAACCCCAGGGCTGGGATAACCCAGTATTCCCCTCTGTGCCCCTGCAGACCCTCCTGGAAGAGAACTCTTGGCCGTGCTCTCTGCCAAGCTGCTGCTGTCAGTTTTACTCCCCGCCTGGTTTTAAAAATTAAGAACTGCGAGATTTCCACGTTCAGCCAACACACGTGGCAATTCTCTTATCCTTTCGGCCATCAGGGAGCTGGTCTTTGGGCTGGAACCACCTTGGTGTTTGATGGAGGCCGCCTGCTTTGCAGCACTGAGCTGTTTATTCCGCATTTTACAGCTCCACACCTCTTTTCCTTCCCGTGGCTGCCGCTGGGAGCTGCAGTGTGAGATGGGGCGTGCATTCCATGGGCAAATTTACATTATGCATGAGGTGAAGAGGTCTTCAGTATGCAGTTAAACTTTCCCAGTCTGAGCCCATGAAGTTTGGTCTTGATTTCACAGGTTTAAAATAAAGCATGAATGGGGTTGGAAGTGAAGGTGGGGGCTCGGACTGAATTCCTGTGGGAAATTCAGTGCAATTAGTTCAACTTCACTGATGGATCCTTTGATCTAGCAGTAAAGTGGTAACTGGGAAAAACTAGGCTGGGACAAAGCCATGGAGCTCTACTTAGCATTTTCCCTGATTTTTACTTTGTTTTTGGGTCAGGAAATGCTGCAGCTTTGAAAACAGAGTGTTCGTGAGCTTCTACTGGTTTTCACACAGCACAGCTGGTTTTAGGCTTGTACTAACATAAGATATCTGAAGTAATTTTACATTAGGGATGTTAAGGAATCTACTAGCGAGGAGCAGAAGTCCTTGAACTTAGAAAGGTAAAGATGAGTTAAATTCCATCCCAGAACAACCCTCTGTCTCAATGTGCTTTAGCAGAGGTACTTTCCCACCACATTGCTTCAACACTGCTAATTATTTGATCTCCCACCTTAAAACCCCCTAAATTTCTTTTCTCCAACAGCATGCTGGAAGTCTAGGCTTGAACAGGGGGAGTTCAGCTGTGCCCTTGCCTGCCTTGGTGGAGTCACCTCACCTGATGCTGTAGAGGACGTTGCCGTTCCGGGAGATCCTCAGCAGCTTGTTGTCCGTGGTAATCTCATGGAAATGGGCCCCTTTCTCATTAGCAAAGAACAAGTCAGGCTTCCAGATGGAGTCCAGCATGGAGGGGTCCAGGTCCAGGGAGTCGTCGGGGTACTCGTTGTAGGCCAGCCGGGGGTCGTTCCACTGCTGCCGCAGGAAGATGTTCACCCTGTAATCCTGCACAGACACACACTGCTCAGGGCAGCCTCAACGTGCTGGGAGCACATACTAAAATCATCCTAAAATGAGCCAGGCGGTGTCCAGGCCTACGTTCCCGAGCTATGCCAAGTGTTTTTGGTATTATTCCTCAAGGAGCTGTTATTAGTTGTCAGCTTTGTAGCTTACAGCCACGTCAGAGCATGAGCAGCTGCCTGTCCCTGCATCCCTCTGTTACAGCAATTGTCAGCTGTGTGGGAAGTGTCAGGACCTCTCTGTCTGGACCCTGGGGCTGCAGAGGAGATGAGCAGTTGTGGAGGTCGAAAGGGCCACTGTCAGAAGGAGAATGTTCCAGAGGATTAAGTGGGGAAAGAAACTGAAACCAGCTTCCTTTCAGTGCTGAACTGTCCCATATTGTGGCTATCTGTGGTTTCCCCAGCACTGGGAAAGGAAAAGGCACAGTGAGATAGGTTGTCCATGAAAGAGAAATTCCCTGTATGTCTGCTAATACAAGGATAACTCAGATGAGTCGATGGGAGCAGCTGCCCTTGGTTAGAGTTCATGAGCAGGAGGGGGATATGCATGAAGCCTGCTCTCCTAATCCTGAGCGTTCTGGGTTCCCCACTCTGATGTCAAAATGCCATAAATGCAACAGATTTTATAGGATGACCATCTTCCTTATTTAAAGGTAGTCCCTCAGCACTATGCAAAATTATACTTGCTTCAGTCTTACAGCTCCCCTAAGTTCCCCGGGTCACGAGTGGCTGCTGAGGCTGAGTTCAGACACACCCCTGGACAATTAGAGGCAGTTTCTCTTCTCCCTGTCTGACCAACAGCTTCCCAGGGTGATCTGCAAGCTCCTTTTTCTTCTGACTTTCACATAAGAAAGTGAGCCAACAAATTGAAATGGGGAGAGGATGTGCCAGCTATCAGGAGAGGGATGAAAGCTCCACAACCATAAATTAATTGACATTTTCTAAGTATAAAGGCAGACTGTGTCTGAAGAGCAGCATATAATAAACCAATTCCACTGCCCAGGCCCAAATGAATAGTTGCTCTCATGATTAAGGGTTTCTTTGCTGCCTTTCTAACACAAATGTACTTTGAAGACTTTTATTAGGAGACAGTTAATGGACGGTGTCTGATGTGCTTGCTGGTATCTGATACCTGCTGCAGGCACTTGGTGAGAGGCTGTCCCTCACTCTGACACCAGCTCTGTCCTTTCCATCTGGAGAACACAAAGCTCTGGAGTTGAAGAGTGCCTGTGCAGGAGAGACTTGCTGCCTCAAATGCTCACTTGACTATGAACCTACACCCTCTTGTCCAGGAGCCTCTCGTGGTGTCCAGTGGCACTGGAGGGTTGGGAGAGGATTGTGTTGGGTGCTCTGTGTTTTGGATGAGGCACTTCCTAGCCAAGCACATGGTCTAGAGTCTGTTTCAGGCCACTTGGTGCCATCTGCATCCCCAGAGCGCAGAAGCTGCTAATGACATTAATGATTGTGACAACAGCAAATGAAGCACGAGCTTGACACTAAAAGGAGCAGACCTCTGAACATGAAAAAGAGTTCCAACACTCTTTCCTTCTGCTGATGTTCCAAATGTCACCTTCACAAGTCCTAGTGCATCCCTCTGACTTAATTATTCATCTCTGTCAACCCTGGATAATGTGTCTGGAGGAAATGTGAATGGCTGGGGACAGCTGGGGGCCAGGACCTCAGCGCAGGACCAGCCCACCATGCAAGCCTGGAACAGGAAAGGAACCATGAATTCCCACTTTCCACAGCAGGCAGCAGCTCCCAGAACAACGTGTATATTTTCAATTCTCCCTTTTCTATGTGTCAAGATCTGCAGCCATTGCAGTCAGGGGAAATCAATGTCACTGACCTAATAGGTAGAAAGCAAAAGGTTGTTTTGCTTATTCAGCTACAAATAAGCTAGATGGTAGCAGGTCAGCTCCAGTTTGGGACTTCTGTCATGTACAACACAAATTAAACTCATGTTTGGAAGAAACTTCAGTGGTAGCTGCCCAGAAGTGTGCTCAGCCTGATGGAGTAGTAGAAGGGGGGAGGGAATGGAGCCAAATTCCCTACAACAGCCTGTGTTACTGCAGATAAGCTTTGTCGATGGAGTAAATTCACTACTTCGGCTCCAAAACTTGCCAAAAGGACAGGAAAGGGTGAGACAGGAGGTGCTGAATGGTCTGTGTTGCCACCAGAGCAGGCATGAGAGACCACAGGCAGAACGATAGCCAGAACGATAGATGACGAAGCATCTTAATTAAATGCTTGTGGGCCAAATGAAAATTCACTTCTCACTGTGGATGGCTGTGAGAAGGCCCCTCCTAACCCCCTCTGGAGTTACACTGTCCTGTCCTACTGAGAACAGTCCGGGGGCATGTTGTGAATGTGTGGTGTGAGGAGCTGCACCACCTCCTCACCGGGGACGTGCAGCAGTGTGGGGAGTAACTCTGGTTTGTGTTACTCTGTGTTCCTCCTTCGGCCACAAGTGATTGCTGTGGATGTTTTGTGTTTTGGAATACAGAAAACGAAGCAGCTATGCTGTGATATAAAAAAAGCAAGGACGAAGAAATATGATACATGCACTGAATGCAATTCTCTGGATTTGGCATTTCAGGGCATTAATATTTTACCTCTGTGTGTGCGTTTATGAAGATCTTCCTACTCAGTGAGTTCACTCCCCAGTCCTGGCCTGCTCACTGAGAATGCTGTTTTCTCCCAGATTCCTTTGCCCTTATGTCACTGCACTGCAGTGTTGAAGGTTCTGAGCAGCCTTTCAGGTTTCTTGTGTCCAGCCTTATTTGAACATCAATGTAAAACCAGGCACTGTGACTGCAAACGGGACGTGACACTGCCTGAGGAGCCAGGAGAAGGCATGGAGAGCAGTCAGGGTATGTCTGTGCTGTGACACAGGCTAAGAGAAGGGTTACAGCATTCTGCACCAGCTAAAGATCCTCTGTGCTCAAAGCTTTGTCCTCAGCATTGCAGTCAGGCTGAGAGGTGATGAGCCAAGCAACGCTCATCTCTTGGCTACCTGGAGATATGCAGCATTTCTCCTGGATGCTGTTACAGGAGATCTTAATTAGCATCACCAAGCAGTCCACAGTTATTCCTCAATGACAGACAGCATTGGCCAATTTCTGGTGTGAACTTTCAAGCAAAGAAAAAAGAGGTTTGACCCAGACTGCAAACTTGCCAGAAAAAAAAAATCTGTTTCTCCATATCCTTCTTATCACTCAAGTTCCTCATTTGTGTGCCTATCACATCCAGGCATTGATTATCTTGTGCAGCCTGCTCCTCTGGCTGGCTTGGGAGAGGGGAGCAGCAGCTCTGTGCAGTGAAGGCATTCAGGAGCTTTGCAATTTGGCACAAAGGCATTTTACTCCCAAGAGGGAAATGACACAAGGCAGGAAGAGAATAACTGGAGTGATCAAAGTAGTTCAATTTGATAATGCTGAAATGAAATTCTGCTTAGTGACCTCCCAAGGAGACAAGGAAACAGAAGATCATTTGAGACCTTTCCTTCCCGGGATCCCACAGCCTTGACATCTTCTGCTGAAAGCAGAGGAGGCTGGAGGCAGTGCTGAGCAGAAGGGATGGAGCCTCTCAGGGCACCCAGTAGGTTTTCCCCCGACTCAGAGCTTCTGTCAGAGCAGCCTCTGCACCAAACAGTTTTGGGGAGAGATTTCCCCTTTGATAAATTTACATTTTGCTGATGGAAAAAACAGAGTAGAGATTGAAGTCCTTCAGAAGGGGATTCTGTGACCTCACCTGGGCAGCAGAGCTTGTGGGGCTTTATTAGCACTGAGTTAATTCTCTAGAATGGGAATGAACAAACGTTTTGAAGGCAACCTGCCTTGCCAAGGAGCACTACAACAGACTGCAAAAACCCCAGAACACCAGGAGCAGCCCTTGGAAAGGTTAATAAAGCACCTCTTTACCTTACCAGAGCTGTAGCCAAGTAGCCAATTTGAAGCCTGTGTGAAACCACACCTGGGCCAGGGGAGGAGGAGTCTGTGTCAGAGAAGGGCAGGCACCGGGTGAGGGGTGGGAGCAGGACCCTGGTGCTCGATAAGTGTGGGGTTTTTTATGCTGGAACCCAAACTGGAGAGATTTTCTGTGTTTTCCTACAAAAGGTGGGGAATATATATCTTTCTGAGCCACTGGAGCTGCTGGGGTGTGAGCTGTAGGCAGCAGCCAGAATTGCAAATGTAAGTATTTAGTAGTGAGGTCTTGTTTTTCAGCTTGAGGAGGTTTTCTGTCCTTGTATTTGAGTTGCACAGTCCTATTTCATGGCTTCTTTTTGTTGTTTTTTATTTTTCCCTCCCTTCTCCATTCAGAAACTCTGACCACAGACTGCTGGAACACTGCAGGTCTAACACTGAGATAGCAGCAGACTGTGAGTTGTTGTGAAAACCTTTTCATTTTGTGTTGCGTGACTTGTTACGTGCTTATCATCTCTGTGGGACTGATGGTTGGGTTTAAGACTGACTGACTGCAGGAAATTTTGCTCAAAACCTGACTTTTGCTATGGGCTTTGCGCATTGAAAGTTACATCTTCCTCTGATCTCGGGGTGAGGGGACCAGTATTAAATGTGTGACCCAAGTTCTTCATCAGCATCTCTGCTGCACTGGGGCTGGTGGGCCTGGAGTGAATTGCTTGGTTTGCTTTGCAGGGGGATTTGTGTTCCTGTTGGAAATCTCATGTACAGACGTCTCTGAACAAGAACTTAACATTTGGACAGTTGCAGCCTCCAGCTTCTCCTGTCCTCAGGACATGCTGGGAGCCCAGTTGTGGCTGTGCTGCAGCTGGCTGGAAGGTCACATTTGCTTTGCTCTTTTCAGATGAGATAAGTGTGGCATGAAAGCAGCAAAAATAAATTTGCATATTTACTCAGTGTCTAAGGGAGCCTGTGCTGGCTCTTCTGAGATTTTTCTTTCTTTCTTTTTCAGTCTCTTCTTTGCTGTGTGCAGGTCCTTTTTAAAACATCAGTCTGGAAAAGCTCATCCTGAGTCCAGCTGCTAGCATTGCTAGGTGATGATACAAAAATGTATTCCTCCTTATCCATGTGCCTTCACTGTGTGCAAAATGCTCCCACCTGCCTGAGCCAGTGAAAGGCCATAAAACTGCAGCTTCCATTGGAAGAGAGAGCAAGGGCATCACTTAATTTCACGTTTGCTGTTATAGCAGGGAATTTGTTAATGAAGTGTTCAGATAATCCTACCTATTCCCTCACGCCACAAAGAAAAGCCAAAGCTGGTGAAGTTTATTCACTTAAAACCCAAGACCTGCTCCCAAGGTGCTTCACTTCCTTTTATTTGGAATGAGGAATTTGTACATATGCTATAGGTTTCATAGTCTGGTATGGCTGGGGAGTTGTTTATGCTTTTGAACAGCAAAAAGGGATTTAAGAGCTTGTGTTTGGGGGTTTTTGGTGTTAGTAACAAAAATAATTGGAGACAGCGGCTGCATCTTGCACTTGTCCTTGAGGAATCCCTTGCTGTTGGATGCTTTGGGACAGCAGGAGTCTGTCTGCACTTGTCTGGCTGCTGGGGTTGGTCCTCTCCTTCCCTTTGGAGCCCTGGCTGGGTTCACAGGGATGTGTTCCCAGTCCCAGGCTCCCTTGTCCTTAGAGCTCCAGGCAAGTGAGGCTGGATACAAGCTCTGAGCTGCAATCCAACATAAATGTCCAATCAATTATGTGCACCACTAGAGGCTTTTATGTTGGGTCTCCAGTTCTGCAGGATGCTTAAAGGAGTTACTTCCCTTGCTCTAAATCAGCTCTGCCTTAGGAATTCAATTTGGTGGATGATTTTTTTTTTTTAATTCCCCCTAACCTTGCAGCAGTTTTCAGGTCTCCATTTCTTGCCTTGTTCATTTTGAACCATTGTGGGGCAGATATCAACTTTCTGCCCACTCCCAGGAATTTGTGCCTTCTCTGGGCTGCAACTCATTTTCCTTCCTTCTGAGGTTTGTTGGCCTAACTGTCTGCATCAAATGCCTCGGGTTTTTTTTCTATTTTTCTGTATTTTCTCCTCTTCCTTTACCTTCCATGATGCCTCAAGCTGTAAGCGAGCACTTACCTCTAATTTCTCTAATCCTCTGCATGGTGAGCTCATGGTTTACACTGATTTGTGATATTCTGGCAGTGTAAACTTAGAAGGGAGCAGTGGTGTTTTCTGTAGGAACTATCAGCCCACCATGGAGATATTTTAAAGCCTTCTCTAACTGCGTGTGGGGTACCCATAAAACCCTGTGACTTCTCCTGTAGGTAGTAGTGCAATAGTAATGAAATATAAGGTGATGTAGCACTCAGACCTGAACCTGATCAGGCTTAGGGTACCTAATGATGGGGGTTTAAAGCATAATTTTCTTTCTCTTTTTGGCCAGTGAAGCAGCTGGGGGGGCTTTGCCATCATCAGTCCCACGGGTCAGCAATAGACTGTGGCTTTCTTTATGGCAAAACACTGATTTGCCCCTCTCCCTTTTGCAAGCTGCCACTCCTTCCTCTGATGTTTGACTGCTTGTTCCACTTGTTTGAATTTAAAACAATCAGGTCCCTCTCAAAAGCCCTTCAAGACAGGACTGTCTGTTCTTCCCAGGAACTGCTGGGATGCGGACACTGCCTGTTTGTCCTGCTGCATCCTCAAACAGCGCGGAGGGACTGGCTGCTCTGCAGAATAAATCCCAGGTTACAAATCCCCAGGACCTCTCCAGCTTGCTGAGAGCTCCTTTTCGGCTGTTTCAGCACCCGTGTTTCTCGTGTTGCTGTCGGTGTTTACAAGCAGAGCGCTGCTCCCTCACAAGAGCATCAGATCGGGCTGTGTGCGATGCTGCGTCAGCCTGACATCTGGGCTGGCTTGTCAGAGCTGCCTCGGATATTTCCAGACAAAGCAATGTGCCCACAGGCTGCTCTTGGGTTCCCGTGGGAATTCTTTTTTTCCCCTGTGGGAGGTTGCCTATGAAATGAGCGGCATCTGGAGAGGATGGCAAGCCCCTGCAGCGTGGCTTGGAGGTGAACTGCATCCCTGTCGTGCTAGTCCGTGCTAATTATATGGAGCATCCTGCTTACAGGGATCATGTGGCATCTTTGGCTGCTCCAGTGCATCTCACAGTGTAGGACAGATGCACTGAGAAACATGTCAGTGGAATGTGCTCTGCACATTGCACAGGTCCTTTGTGGGCCTGTCCCGCCCCCTTGCACTCTGGATTGGTGTGTAGGAACAGTATTTGTTGCCTGTAATGCCAGAGGAGGTACCAATAAAACAGTAAATTAGGAACAGATGTGTATTTCGGTGGCAGTTCTTCCTCTTTTGCTTTATGTACAAATGAATCCATGCTACGCTTCTCACCTGTGAGCTCTGACAAATTCTGCAGTCCAGGCAGGATATCTCTTTCCCTGTGCTTGGACAGAATAACAACTTTTTTTTTTCCCCCCCCAGAACTGAACTGTCCCAACCCAAACATTTCCAGCAGAATGATGTAGTGTCAGAAGAGACTTGTAGCCCTGTCTGTTTGGCTGTGGCTCTCCTCTGACAGTGGTGTGCATGCCAAGTAATTTGTTCAAGTCAAGGGGTGTGATCTATATGTAAAGCCTAAAACTTCCTGCCTGAATGCACAAGATGCCTGAAGCTGGAGCCTTGCATTCCTCATTCAGCATTTTTCTAGAAAAAGAATTACCAGAGGGTAATTAAACACCATATTTCTGGATTATCTTTAATTAGCACAGCAGTAAGGCACTGCACCTCCAGAGTTTTCCTTTTCTGTTCACTGGTTATGTCACAACCAATCTTTAATAGTTTTCAGATGGAGCAATTATCTCCTGTTCTAGTGATCCTCAGCTCCTAGTGCCTTGCCAATTAGATACAGCCTTTAGTCATGCTCACTAATTTTGTATGAAGTGAGCCTTAACTCAGAAATATTGGTTTTGATTTTCTAGTAAAAATCATTGTCTACCAGAAATATGTGTCCAAGAAAACAGCCATCTTAATCTTTAACCTAATAATTCTCTTAATCTTTGGGAATCTGAAATCCTGGCGCAAGCTGAATTTGAGTTCAGCTGTTTTTCCCTCTGTTTGAATCCAGATTAATTCTGGATTTGTGCCCACTTAAACACAAAGTATCTGTAACTATTGCTGAGCTTTGAGCCTCGGGCAAATCTTCAGAAAAAGATTATTTGTTTTCCTTTCTGACCCTTGCCCTTTGCCTGTGCAGTGTTTTTATAAGATGGAGACAGAGACTGATCTTCGGCTGCATGTAATGAGTCTTGTGTGTTGACCATTAATTCACCCAAACTTTAAGTAAGCTTGGGAGCACTGAGTGTTTTGCCCTGGTCACTCTGAGGAGGAGGGTGATGCTGCATTTTCTGGGAGTGCAGTGAGGCTGAGCTGGTAGCTGAGCAGCTGTGCTGTGATTTTTACTTACCATGGTTGTTTCTGCAATCGAACCAAAGCTGTTGATGAAAATGTTGCAGCTGACGTTCACTGGTGGGCCTGCATGACAAATAGAGATTGGAACAGCAGTTCACTGTGTGCTCATGAAACAAAGCATTTCCACTCTGTGGAGTTAAAACCTGCTGTGGGAAGGGAGTGACTGAGGGGTGAGTAGGGGAGTAAGGCCTGGGTGACCCAGCCAGGTCTAGCCTTGGCTCCCATGCCAGTTTGACACCAGACAGTGCTCTTGCTCTGCCTCTGCTCCCCTGTTTGGCAGAGTGTTTATAGATCTCTGCTGGGAGCTGTTGAGATGAAAAGGAATAGATCAGAGCCAGCCAGGACAGTTTCTGGATATCCTGACCTGGCTATGTGGCTGGTGATCTCACCTTGAATGTGATAGCAAAGTATCCCAGAAGGGAGCTGAGAGAGAATTGACTTTTATTCAGAGCTATACTCATGAAATACTCCTGTGAAGCACCTAAATGTTCCTGAACGAGGATGATGTGCTCCCTACAAAGCCAGGGCAGCAGAGTGTGCTGAGGGATCAGGCTGACTAGAGCAGCAAATGCCCCATGTGGCGCTGGGGAGCTGACACTGCCTGTTTGACCTTCTGCATCCTCAAAGAGCAGGGAGGGACTGGCTGCTCTGCAGAGTAAACCCCAGGTTACAAATCCCAAAAACCTTTCCAGCATCCTGAGATCTCCTTTTTAGCTGTTTCAGTACCTGTGTTTCTTGTGTTGCTGTTGGTGTTTACAAGCAGAATTGCTTGCAAACCCCAAACACCAGGTGATGATCCTGACTTCAGGGCTCTGCCAGCAGGAATTCTCTGGATGCCCTGTTTTTGCAGGAGGTAATCCTGGACTCTGGACCATGCCTCTCCTGGGCTTGAGTTGCTTTCAGACCAAAGCTTTGGCTACCCTGCTCATATTGGAGGAGTTAAGGGGTCACCGAAGGAAAGGAGTGAGTGTTAAGGGGTGAAAAGATTGTGGTTTGAGGGCATGGGGGTCAGTCTGATTGTGTGGTACTGATGCCCAAAGGCGTGACTGGAAGTGTTTCACAACATTGCCTGGAAAACCTGAGGTGGAAATGCTGCATTTACACAGAGGGAGATGCCAAGAGCTGCAGTTCAGCACAAAGCAAAAAGCCGGGGAATATTTTGGAACCAGGGCATATCTAGTGCCTGGAAAACATATGGTGAGAGGACTTTTGCAGAGGGTTGAAGCAAAAGGGGCCCCTGCTCTGGGGGCTGCCAAAGCACCTGCTGTGGGCACTGCCCAGGCTGTGGTGGGGAAAGGCAGCCCAGGCAGAGAGCAGAGACACTGCCCCAGGGAGCAAGGTCCCCTTTTACACCGGAGGAGTTAATCTCATATCATCCCTGTGACAGAAGTTTCTGGGAAGATAAGATCTGTGGAAGCAGAGAGTGTGGATTTTCAGATTATTCCCCTGTTCTTTATGGAATCAGGGATGGTGTCTGCATTTCAAACACTGCCTGGTGGCTGAGCCTGCTGGGGGAGTGGTGCTCCTGTTAAGGTCACATCTGCAGTCTGGCAGTTGCTGCAGGATGAAATACTGGGGGGGAGGAATGGCTTTAACGAGAACCTTGTGCCTCTAATCAGTGCAAACTTCCTCCTGTGTGGAAATTAATGGATTTTCCTGATTACTGAGGAACATTTGGAGCTTGGTTTTCTCCTCTTCATATCCCTTTCCTCCTCTCCTACTTTGGCCTGCTCTGGAAGTTGGTGCCTGTCCCCTGCAGTGATGCTCTCTGCTGGGCTTTTCTTGGTGTGAGTCCCAGTCTAACCAGCCCCCAGACAGCCACTGCCAGCTCAGCAGCATCTCACACTGTTCAATCTGTGCAGCTTGCTCCAGACTGTTAAACATTGGCATGGGTTGCACTGTCAGACACGAAATTATATATATATATATTTATTTTTCCCCCTGCCTTCACCAACCTCTCTTATCCAGAAGTTTATCCAGAAGCTGAAAGCACAGTTATCAGGCTTTAGTACTTGTTTCATCCCTTCTGTTGAGCTCAGGGGCATTGGTTTTCTGCTCTGGATCCATTCATGAGCCACATAAAAGGTCCTTGTACATGTGGTTCCCCTCCCAAAGGGCACAGGATAAGGAAAACACTGAGCTGATTTCCTGCATGTGCTCATCACTCTGACAGGTGTGGGGTATTTTGGTCCCCCTGTTCCTGATCCAGTGCTGACATGAAGCTGAGTGTGGGGTGGGTTTGGCCCCGTGCATGTGAAGGCTCCTTGGGGCAGCCCAGCTCTGGTTGAGACACTGAGCTCTTCCCTGGGTGTCTGAGGAGAGTCGTGAGCTCCCTGCAGGATTTGGTGGTGTTTGGTATTTTTTTAGCTTGTGAGAGGCTCTAGAAAATTCCCTGCCTGCTACTGAAATATTCCTCCTCTGTGCTGGGATGCAGCTGTGAAGGGATGTAGTTTTCCAGCAGCAGGGATAAGGGCACAGCCTGGGTGAGAGGTTCCCTGCTCAACACCTGCCAGGTTCCTCTCTGTCCCTGCCTGAGCTCCTGACTTCATCCTCCAACTTAAATCAAAACCCAAATACTGCTTCTTTGTTCTCAGAATGTGAATCCACAGCTAAGCCCAGACTTTACAGCATTTAGGGAAAAGCTGCAATCTTCTTTTTGTCAATCTTCCCCTCCCCAAAAATCAATCTGGTATGGATCTTTGGTATTATTTTCATTTAGATCTAAGCAATTAAAATGTCCTTATGAGTTACTGCAGTTAATTTAAATGATGTGCTTTGAGAGCTACAACCCCAAGCTCTGTAAAACACCTCCTATGCCTCCCATATAAATTGGAGCCTGATTTATGTGTGGGAGGCTAAGCCAGCAAAACTGCCCTGAGGGGAAGGTGTAGTTCATTGAAATAAAACTGAAATTAAATTATCTCAAATAAAAATGCAATACAGCTGCCTTCAGCAGGAAGTGGATGTATACATTTCATTAAATATTAAAGTTTAATTTGTATGTGTGCATAATGTAGCGGTAGGCGGGTTTACAGGGTGGTGTTTTAACTCTTTGTGATTTGGATAAGAACAGCAGTGTCCTCTGCTGCCTGGTTGCTTACTGGGACACAGGGTTCCCACCTTTCTTTGGGTTTAAAAGCCCAGCACAGAGTTTATTGTTTAAGCTGGGTGCCAGGTGCTGTCACCAGTGATTAATGGGTTCTGGGAATCCTGTGTCAGCCCTGCCAGTGGCTCCAGGGGAGATGGGACTGGTTGCAGGAAACAAAAGAAATGAACAAAATGAGCTTTGGAGATGGCTGGGCAGTGGCTGAGAGGGGCAGGTCCTGCTTTATCTCCTGGCGTGATTCAGGGCCAAAGAGCTCTGGGAGAGTGAGCTCACTTAAAAAGAAAGGAAAACAAAGAATCACAGAATGGTTTGAGTTGGAAGGATCCTTAAAGACCCTCTGGTTCCAACCTCTCTGCCATGTGCAGGGACGTCTTCCATTAGGCCAGGTTGAAAAAGCCATCCAAAAACACCATTGCAAAACCCCACACCCCGCTGTTGCTAGAAGAGGTGTTTTGAGGAGAAAAGAGGGGGGATTTTGCCTCTGCCAGGGCCTGATTCAGTGCTGTTTGGCTGCCATGGAATATGGGGTAGACTGGAAAAGCTGGGTGTGAAACAGCGGAGCAGTGTTGGGCTTAAGAGCCCCTTTACTGTGGGGGCAGGGGTGGGTTCGGGCTGCCCCTGGCATCTCGTGGGATTTCTTTGAAGCTGATGGGAGAAACTCCTCTTGGCTGCAGTGGGAGTAAGGGGGGAACATTGCCTGCCATTAGCAGGTGCTGTGGCCAGTGACTTCAAGTTGGAGATTTTTATCTTAGCCTCTGAAGATATTCAGCTCCCTTCCAGTCCCTGCTTGGGTTGGCAGGATCCTTGGTCCCTATACTGAATTGGGGGACCCTATGTTTGCTGTATGTGAAGTTCTTACAAGGTTGTTTCCACTCTGAGCAGACATTTGTTGGTGTCTTTCCAGACATCTGTGGGGATCCATGTGCCAAATATGGCTATAATACATACTTCGTAAGAACATAAATACTCATATTTCATATACCGTTAGGAAGATACTAATTAATGAGGATTGCATGCAGTTTTCAGTCCCAAAATGAAACAAAGCTGGCGTTTTGCATACCTTTAAAATTTGGTCTGATCCTGGCATCGTATCCTGAAGTTCGCCCCATCAACTTATCCAAGAAATCGGAAGGAGACATGGGTTTGGGTGCAGAGCGAGCTGCTGCTTCAGCTTCCTTGGAGGCTGCCAGGCTGTGCAAGTAGAAATAAAGAGGAGGTTTCAGTGTGTACCCCATGCTGGGGAGGGCTTGGGGTCCAGAAATGGAGCAGTCAGCATCTTATTCCTGCTGAGGCAGGATGGGTACCCATGTGAATTCCTAATGAGGCTGGTCTCGGCTAATTTGTTTGCCCAGCCCAAACATCTCCAAATACAGAATCCCAGCTGCCACCAAAGTAGAAAGAGAGATGATGAGTAGCGAAAATCCTTTTGTGAGTTTAGGGTATAGCTCCTTGGTGTGCCACAGAATTACAAATGTGAACTCTGGCGCTGAGCTCCACAGGTAAAATACACTCTGAGATTAGCCTTGGGCAGCAATTACTGCTTAATTACAGGGCAAATAGCAAGGAGCATATTCAGTGCTCTGACAGTGTGATTTTTTTCCAAAAAGCAGGTAGGATCAGAGAAATCTGGAGTTTGAGGTTTAAATGAGCATCACGTGATGGTGCAGCTCGTGCAGAGCCTTCGGGGCTGTAGGGGAGAGGGGCGGTTTTGCTGATCAGTCCGGCCTTTGCTATTGGTACCTGCAGTGCAGGGTCTGAGATCAACACAGAACTGGAGTGTGATCCTGAAATTATGTGCTCATATCAGGTTGAAGACGAAAGGAAATGGAATCTTTCTGGGACCTGCGTGGCCTCTGGGGCAGAAAGAGCGAAATAATGAATTTACCTGCAGAAGACAAAAACATGTGGCTGGCAATGTGCCTTCTGACTCCATGGGAGTCTGCAAGAACTGCAGGGTGATGATTTGGGCTTAGGAAGTCTGTCGTTGCCATCTACACAGGAACGAGTGACCCTTGTCATTCTCAGCTTTGCAGGAAGGTTTGACATCCTAGACAGGAACAGACACTATTCAGTGCCCTCCCTCTGGTTGTACGGTTTCTACTTGAAAGCCAAACTGTTCCCAGGCTGCGAGTGTTGAGTAAAATTGCCTAGATTAGCCAAAAAAAAATCCACAAAACCACCTATGCAATGTGCTTAGGGTGAGAGCTGTGTCTGCCTGTGGGCTCGGTGTGGTGCTGGGTGAAGCCTTCGGGCAGCATTGTGATGCAAATGTACAATGAGCCCAAGGAAGCTGCTCAGGAGGAGGTGAGGCCATTGCTTCACACTGTGCAAAACTCCTGAATTTTCTAAAGTACAAGGGCTGTGTGGGAACAGTGAGCAGCCCCTGAAAGAGCAGCTGGGATGTCTAAGGATGTTTACAACAGGCACAAAATACTTGGCTACACGTGTCCTCACAAATGGCGCCAGAGTCCTCTAGCAGCATGAGGGCCTCACCTTGGGAAGTTTTGCAGTGGTCAAACCTGCAGGAGTAGCGCTAAGAACTGGCACAAGATCTTTTGGGAAGAATTTGGGACTGTAAATATGCATGGTAATAATGTGATCCTGCCCCCAAAGATGAGTTCTTCCAATGCAAGTTTGAGCTGAAACCCTAAAGAGACACGTTGTCTTGATGAGAGCCATTTTGAACCATTTTGTTCCTCAAAACTTTAAAAAAATGGATGGGATTCAACGGTTTGGGTGCATAATTTCAAAATCAGGAATCTGGTAACTTGCACTGCATTGATTTTCCTTTCTGGAGTCAGCAGCGATGCCTTGCCAAACCTTGGTTTTCAATCCTGCAAACTCACAACTGCAGCCTGGCTCCTTTTGCGAGTTGCAACAGAGTTCTCTGATCGCTGGATTTTTAACTGTTAAAAATAGTTTAATTTGCAGTGAAGAGAGGAGATGACTTCCAGATCACGTCCGGTGAGAGCCTGAACCTAGGATTTTATTCACTCCTTTGTGTATTCCCAATCCACTCCCACACTGGGCCATATCTGAATGGGCTGATGCACGTCCTGGTCCTGCTCGGTGGTGACCTGACAGGGTGTGGATCTTGCTCTTGCTACAACCATGTCCCCTTTCTCGTCTTGTCCCCATCTCTGCCCCAAGAAAATATGCAAAGCAGAACCAATGTGTTTCAGGGGTAAATGGGGTTGCGGAATGGGTGATGTTTTTTAATTTAATTTGTTTTTAGAAGGAAAGTAACAGGGTGCAATTGATTTGCAAACAAAGAAGAGGAAAGCTGGGAGTGGGAGGACAATCAATACTGGGCTTGACTACTGCATTCCAGTGGAGTGTCTGCATGGCAATGAGTCCAGAGAAAAGATTTCAATTAAGCAGCAAATGACTTGGTAACCAAAGACTTCTGCCACTTCAGCAAGATGCCAGACAGTGCAATACACTGATTTCCTCTCATTAACTGTAGACTGGAAGAAGTATATGGAAATGGAAAATGTGTGTGGGAGGGGAGAGGCAATACAAACCTAATAAACATCTAATAATCTTTAAGTGGAAAAAGATAATTAGAAACCACAATGCCCCTGGCATTTGTTTTAAAAAATGAGGTGGAAAAGCACAAAAATCCGTGCTCATCTTTCCTGTAAATTCAGTGTGAAAGCCTGTACTCAGTATATTCACCCCACTTCCAATGAATGAGTCTATTTCTTGGGTGCCATTTTCTGATCCTTTCTGCATCAAAGTTGCAAGTAAATGAATTTCATGGGCTCACTTCCTGCATGGAAATAAATATTTGGATAACTGAAGCCCAGAAACCACTGGGAGAGGACCACCCTCTCACAGCCCCACTGCTTTCTGCAGCTTCATGCCCATCCCTGTGAACGGTCCCTGGGAGCACCTTTGGGGATGTGCTGAAAGTGTCACACAAAGCTTCAGTGTCTTAATGCATGTTTCAAAATCTGTCTGGCTGCTGTGTGGTGTTGACCTGGGAATGGTGAGTTCTGAGTTCCCTCCAGTTCCCGTTTGGTTTCTAGATGCTTTCCTAAAACCAGACTCCCCCTGGATTTAATGAGAAAAGGCAAGAAAGCAGTGCATAGGGAGCAGCAAAGCCTTTCCAGCAGCAGGCAGCTGAGTCTACTCTCTAGCTTAGAAATAATGGTGGAAAACACCACTGGGAGCTACAGAGAGGCAAATCCACCCCACTGCTTAAGGTGATGGATTCTAACAGAGCCCCAAAATCTTCACTCTGATTGTGACAGCTGAGCTTTGCAAATGGCAGCTTAGCTCAGACAGCGCCCAAAAAAGCTGCCAGCTTCCTCTGTCTTCCAGGTCTGTCTGGACTAGTTCTGTATGCACTGCCTTGGGCGCTTCCTGGGATTTTCTCCATCCCTTGGTCCTTCCAGAACACCCTCGAAAGTTCCACAGGACTGTTCATCTCCTGGCTCAGCGTAGAGGGAAATTGCCAAGTGATTTGAAAACTATTGGCAATAGAAGAGAATTAGAAATTTAGTGTGGGTTGTTGTGTTGCTTGGAGAGAAGATTTATTCTGTGAATAAACAAAGGGAGGCAAAGCCTGTAACAAACCCACCGAGGATGGAGTTTGCATTGGTGTAAGAGTTGTCTGAGCCGAGCGTCTCGGCGCATTTTAATAGCAGTCAGACAGCGGCTTATCTTATTTATGCTGCTGTAATCCCTAGTGGATCTGGCTGAGAAAGTGCCATCAGGCAATCATCACAGCAGCTACAATGGGAAGGATCTCTTCAAAGGGTCGATGAACTAGCATAATCTTTTGTGATATTAATGCTGGCGTGTAAGCAGACACCAGCAAGCCCCCGGGAGGTCCAGCCCACGAGCAGGATGTGAGGGTGGTGGGGATGAGCAGCCCAGCAGCTCAGGATTGCATTCCTCAAAACAGAGCAGCCAAGCTTTGCAGGACACCTATTGCTGGTTTTTCCCAGCCTATACAGGCATTGTTTACTCTGCCTGCCTCCTTTTGTTTCAGCTAAACAGATGATATATTCTTATAAACAATTATTTGGCTTAGCAAGTGGCTCTCCTGCAGTCTGGATGCGTCTGTTCACTTGATTCCTGGCTCCCCAGCTGGCTGTTTCCTTCTCTTCTTCCTCCCATTTGCATGATCCTTGAGCAATATTTTAATTTTTTTTGGTTTTTGGCTGTGGCCATGGTTGTCCATCTAATTAAGTCCAGCATCACAAAATGCCCTGTTCTGGCTGAATGCTGATACTGAGAAATATCTTTTTCTTTTTTTTTTTTTTTTCCTTTTCAAAGAGGAGTGATGAAGGAATTTAATTAGCACAGGGCCTCTATTCCCTTGTCAAATAATTTAATTGTTAATCATTAATTCTGAGTGTAAAAAAATTATGTCTGGCAGCAGAAACAAACTGTTGCAAAACAAGAGTTTGCAGAGGAAATATCTCTCTGCAAAGTATGCAAAACTCAGGTGCCTGTGAAGTAAAGTGGTGCTACATCAGTGGCTCAAGAGAAGTGGGATCTCTTCAGGCTGGGGAAATAGAAGATAGCTGATCCCCCACCCTGGTTCTGTGCTGCTCAGCAAAGGATTCTGAAGTGGTTTGTTGGGGTTTTTAAAATTTTATTTCTGAAACACAGCAAGCCAGAAACCTTGGCAGGGATGTGTTGGGAATAGCGTTCAGGTGAGCTGCCTCACACATTTGTCCTTCAGATGCGATGTGTTCTGTAGGCAGATATCCCGGGGAGGGAAATATCCATCAGGTGTGAGGCAGGCTGAGGTGAGAAGAATAACTGCTTCCCCCATTACCTTCCAAGCCAGACTGGGGCAGTGCTGGGGCTTGGGGACACGGGAGAATTCATCAGCTTTGTTTTATTGACTCCAGCAGGCTCTGAGAGGTGCAGTTGCAAAGAGAACATCAGACAGCTGGGCGCAGAAAGGCATCGTGCTGCCCATGGTTACTCTCCTTACTCTTCCTGAACCCTCTCCCTGGGCTCAGAGGCCCCTGAGCAGATCCCAGAGCTCAGCAGAGCCCAGCCTGGATTCAGCCTCTGCTCATGCTGGGGCTGCCTGCCTCTCTCTTCTCCTCAGCAGCAGGAAGGACAGATTGTCCTGGTGAAAAGGAAAAGGGGCAGCCCTAAACTCTGCGCCCAGACATTTATTTCTGACTGCACACCAACGTGGTATCTGGAGGGGAATGCTGCCAGACCCTTGCTGGGAAGGCTTGGCAGAGGCTGCAAGCAGACTTTTTATTTTAATGATTAGATTTACTATCAAAATTAATAGCACAATCAATATTGATATGCAATTCAATTAAATAGGATGAAACTCATTGCCTACATGTTTTTCTCCATCACCTTGTCTGAATTCCCAGCCTGCAGTATCAGAGGTGGACAGAAGATGGGAGAGTGGAGGTGTGTGGGAGAAGAGAGCCCCAATACCGAGTTTTTGGCCCATCCTGGTGCTGAGTAGAAGGAGCTGTGAGTGTTACAGATGTGCTGGTTGCACAGTAGTGATCTCAAACCCTTGGTCGTGTTACAGCCCCTGGCGTGTGGGTGTGGGGTGTGCGCAGGGGTGACTTTAAAAATTAATTCTCAGAGGTGGGGAGCAAATTTGGGCTTGGTTGTTTTCTAATTCAGCTGAGTGTTTATGCAGGAGAGGCATGGAGCAGGCCTGGATGTTGGAACGGGATAGGAAAGTAGATGTGTACAGGGAGACTGGAGAAATACGGAAATTGAGAACCTGTGGGGAGATTTCACTCTAAGAGAAATGGGCAACGAGCTGTTATTTGTCCCCATTCATAGCAGGAGGATGGGGACAGGAAAGAAAGAGTGGGCTTGTTAAATGTCTCTGTCCTGGGTGCTCTGTTGCTGTGAGCTCTTTAAACCCGTTCTTGGTCTTGCACCAGAAGTAACTGCATTGCAGTAGTCACAGGATGCAATCAGTTAAAGTTTTAACCCAAAGGATCCCAAAACACTCTCAAAGGTCCTGCACAACCCATGTTGTCACTGGCCCCTGTGGCTGTACACGAGGAGAGGAGCTGGGAGGCATTTCTTGGTGGACCTCAGGGAGTTAACCCTCTGTGATCACTCCCATCCAGGGAAAACTGTAGCAACTTTACAGGGGTGAGAAAAATCTCTTCAGACTGCAGCATTCTGGTGTCTCTGTGCTCCACTGCCACGTTCCTGCAGCCCATGGCTCCTATGCCATATGGCAAAACACTCTGTCCAGAACTATAAACCATCCCCAATTACACTGATTAACTCTATGGAAAGACACCAGTACTTGGAACATTTGCTGACACTGCCTGGACAGAGCAATAAGAAAATAACAAATGACTAGACAATTGGCTGGGGGGACGAGAAATCTGAATGTTGTATATAGCTGGGATGGGAAAAGCACAGAGAGACCAATAAATTGTATGGGAATACTGCTCAATTTTGTGCTGCGTCTCTGCTCCTCACAAAGATTTTTGTTGTGTGGTCACTCTTGGTTATTCCATACTAAAAAGAAAAGTCTTTGCTAAATTTATTTTTGAACCACAGGCATTATCTCTAGCGACTTTTTAAACTGATCCCTCTTCCAGAAGCACCTACAGTTCTTGGAGCACATGCAGTGACTTTCTGGAGATGTATGATCCTAAGCCTCTGAGACAGGTTTCAAAACAGTTCAAACAACGGAGAAGCACGAGTTAAAGCTCAGGTTTTAATCACTTGTGAAATAAATCCAGCAAACACCAACACTGACTCTTACCTGTGCCTATACTGAGAAGCTTACAAAAAAAGTAAAGTTATAATTGTGCTTTTTTTTTGGTTGAAAAACAAAGGGGAAAAGCATCCTTGCAGAGACAAAAGCGTGTGTCTGCAGCTTCACACACACTCTGAATATTCCTTTTAAAGTCAGGGGGGCTAGTCAGATATTCAAAGTCATGCATAAAGATCCCTCCTGAAGGCAGTAAATAAAGAGGGAAAATGTCTTTACAAGATGAAACTTCATAATCTAGGTAAGAATAATCTCTTTACTGATGTGCTCCTGATTTAGCGTTTGGACGGAGAGCTGCGATGGGAACCTCAATTGACGTCAGAGGGTTTTAGATCACAGACCAGACAAGTGTCAGAGAATTACGAGAAATCGTGGATGCTCTTCTATCTATAGCTCTGCAGTCGCGCTCTCAGGAGCGTTTTCATCAGTTCAAATAGCTCGCTACGGCAGCTTTTTAAAAATTAGTTTTAGTTTAAGGATTTATGCTGCTCGTTAGGATTGGGTAAGGCTATTGTACCTCTTTTTTTTTTTTTTTGACAAATCAGAAGCGGTATTAATAGAATTCTTTCAAGAGATGTGACACGTAGTGCAGAGTGGTGGTGGGTTTTATCTTCTGAAATGGAACTTTTTGCTGCAGATCCTTTGAAGAGATCTCCTGAGCTAACCTGTGTAACCTACCTACGAAACTGTGGGTCCCATGGTAAAACTGGGGCTCTCTGGTGAATTTTGTGCTGTGTGAAATGAGTTGTGTGACGAAAGTGCTCATGATGATGTTTTCTGATGGAATTGATTGTTATCATTGCAACACAAACACCCTGCTAGACTTGAATGTTCCCTCTGTGCCATCTGTGATCCCTGGTGCAATTTTTCAGTTTATCCATGAGCAATAATGAAATGTAACTTCTGGAACGAATGGCTAAACCCTGGGCTCCCTGCCCTGGAGGGATTTTCTCCTCCTCACTCCAGGTGCCCTCTGACTTTGTTTTGTCAGGGAACTGAAGAAACCAAACTCTGTCTTTTCAGCCCTGGTGCAGGAGAGCGAGTTGTGTTTGATGAGGCTGCTGCTTTGTCAGCCACACTGCTGGGAGACGATTTCAAAGCCTGTAGCTCTGTGTCAGAGTGTGATGGATGGGGCTGGAAGCTGGACAATGCTTGCAAATTCCCAGGCCCATGGGGTGGCGGGAGAGGTGGGATACGCACACTTCGCGTTATAAATGAGATCTTGGGAGACCTGGTGCAGGAAAGAACTCTGTGTCGTGTGTAGGTGTGCCAGCAACTATTGCCCTGGTCAGCAGTGCTTCCAGAGGGCGAGAGCACTGGGAGGAAACAGACAGGATTGTAAACATACCCCACAGAAAGTCACATTTTTGTCCACAGCCTGTCTTCATATTCTCATAAGGAAAGGGTCCCTCACCCAGGAACCCAGAGCTCCTCCGCTCCCCACTGAGGTAATACCTGTGGTGAGCACATCCTGCTGTAATGGGGGGCTGAACCCACCCTGCACAGGCACTCTGGGCACCGGCAAGGACATTTGGGGCTAAGACCATTTCAAAAGGTGCTGATAACAGCTGGCCCTTGCAAGCTTTCGGGTTTTATAACTCCCCCACAAAACAGGGGAGGAGGGGTCTGTGCTCGAGGCTTGATAGAATGCATCTTTTTACTGGCATCAGCTGAAATGAAAGAATAAAAACAAAACTGGAGAAAATCATGTAAAGGTGAGCAAACCACGATTTGGTTCGGATTTCCTGCACGATTCCTGGCTCAGCTGCAAAATGCGTGGCAGTGGCGCGACCCACCCTGATCCCACTCGTGCTGCTGTTTAATTGATTTGTGGGTTTGCTCCGGCCCTGCCGGGGCCGGGGGAAGGGATTTGCATTCCGGGCGAGTGGTCGCAGGCGCCGCTGGCAGGGCGAGGGGAGCTGCTGTCGGCTGCTCTGCTCTGGAGGCAGCCCGGGGATGATTGATGGCACTGCAAGCTGTGCTGTTCCAGCCATGCGACACTCCTGGTCCTGGCAACCCCCAGTGCTCTGTTCCCTCTTCACCCACCCCACAATGAGGCACTGATAAAGGCAAGAGGGTTCTCTGGCTGTCTGCTAAGGCGCTTGGGTGTTTTGTCCTTTTTTTTCCCTTTATTTTTTTTATATTCTAGCAGGCTGTGAGCATCAATGGAAGAGGGAGAAATCAAAAGGAAAGCAGGGGTGCTAAAGTGTGTTCTTTTGTGTTCCACTCCCTCTCAAAATCCATATTTTGTGGGATTTGGTAAATTAAGATTTCTCCTGCTCTTCTTGCTGGCACTTATACCCAGCAGAGATGTATTTGCAGGATGCCAACTGTGCCCATGTACCACCAGATGTGGTGCAGTCGCCAAATCAGCAGCTCACCGTGGTGCACTGTGTGGATGGACTAATTATCTGCATAATGGGGAGAGCTCAGCTCCTGGAAACGATGGGTGCATCTGCCCCCCTCTATTTCTGTTCTCTGCAGGCCCCCTCTGGGCTTTGGCCTTGCTGAGGGGAGGACAAATACTGCATTTCTGGATTTTTTCAGTTTTTGTGCATTAGTCTCTTGAAGCATCAGAGAGATTTAAGAGCAGCTTGGAGGCGTGCATGGGATCGATAGCACCAGTGGGACCAAGGCAAGCAGGACCAGATCAGCTGGACTGTACCAGCACTTTCCCAAGAGGGGAAGGGAACTGTAACATTTTACACCAATCCTGGCTAAGAAATCCCAAGCAAACCACCTCCACTGGA
This sequence comes from Oriolus oriolus, assembly GCA_013400235.1. NCBI lineage: Eukaryota > Metazoa > Chordata > Aves > Passeriformes > Corvidae > Oriolus > Oriolus oriolus. The sequence goes on from VXBT01014143.1 coordinate 1,255,033, forward strand.
GGGAAATGGTTTCTGTTCTGTCTGGCTTTGCAAACAGAAATGTAAATTGTTTGGATACTTTGGGGGAAGGATGAGGAGAAAAGAAATCAGTGGATTTTTTTGTCTCTTTAAAGGGAACTGACCTGCTGAATTAGCAATACTTTATTGTGCCAGGTGCAATGCAAAAGTTGCCTGTTCCTGGGCTGTGCAAGTAGGTCTGGAAGTCAGCAGCCAGACAGGCTGGTGTTGAGTTGTCTGGTCATGGCTGGTAATGATCCTTCCAGTGCCTTGCAGGAAGAATTCATGCTTCTCTCACTCCTTCCTTTTTGCTTCGTTTATCTCAAGCTGGTGTTGGGTTTTGGTGTGTTGTTGGTTTGGGTTTTTGTTATTTTTGTTGGATTTTTTTTTCCCCAAACTAAAGTTATCAAAAGTTCTTGGAGTTACTTTTTTCATCCACCAAAAAAATGAATCAAACCATGGTGGGGAGGGTGTGCTGGGATGACATTTTTTGCTTTTAAAAGCTTATGATGAATCCTTTCTCTTGGAAGGTGTAAGGTGCACAAGTGTAACCATAGTTCATAAGAATAGCAATAATTTGTGCTCTTGCTGATAGATGAAGGTCACTAAAAACATACCAGGTAATGAGAGCAAAAGGGTAATTTACTGGAAATAGTGAAACCCTGATTTAATGTGCCACAACAGTGAGAGCTGATACAGGCAAATAAACCAGATGGAAGCCATAATTTGTTAACAGCCTATCTGTTGTCTTAACACGGATCACTCTGGGATCTCAGAAAAGCTCCAGGTTATAGAAAATAAGCAAGTGAGAATAGGTGATGTGATTTGACATAATTAAATGTTGTGAGTTTGATTTGGATGTAGTAATTTTTAAGGTGTGATTTGTTTTTTTAAGACCCTTGTCTTTCATCAGTGTCTAAATAGCAATTACATTCATTAGGTGGTCTGACATCTTGTTCTTGACACTGGAATTTGGAGAGTCCTTTTCACCTGCATGCTGGGATGAAATGAGAACGGGCCTGTCTGCTGGTTTCCTATTACAGATGAATGATTGCTGCTCGGTGCTGGGATAATAAAGTAATTTAATTTTGGACGTTGATTAACTTCTTAATTCAGATGTTGGGATCCTTTTCTATCCAGGTCAGCTCATGAGGGTTTGGTGAGATGAATTTCTTAAGCTAACAAGGGACGTGTTTGCCCAGGACCAGGGAGAGCTGCCCTGCGCTGCTGCTTACAAGAGCTTTCCTTTCTGGCTGGAATCACTTGGTCAGCAGCAGAGTGAACTTCCTGAGCCTTTTCCTGTGCTCTTAAATCTGGGACGCTGAGCCAGAGGAACCTTTGCTGCTGCCTTGCTTCATACCTAAGGGTCTCAAACACTTCTCATTGGAGAAGGGGAATAAGAATCCCCATGCCTAAATCCTTGTTTTTGAAGGAAGTCTCTGTAGTGCCTTTGTATGTAAGGGCAAGGTCTGACCATTCCCTCCACATCTCGATCTCTTTCCAGAAGCAGCTCCTCTCAGGTATTTGAGCAGTAAATCTCTGTTCTGCCAGTGGGGCTTGCTGCAGTGTGGGGTAATGTTCAGAGCGAGCCAAGGTGGACAGCCAGTCTACATTACCTAAAATCTGCACAGCACCAGTGCCTCAGAGACCAAGGATGTTTTGTTAGCCCACGTGAGAAACTGCAGCATTCCTTGCAATGGTTTTGTTAAGCAAGTTGTTTATTTCAGGTTTTCCTGCTCTTTGTACCCAACCTAAGGCGAGGGGAATAGAGTGGTTCTCTTTCACAGACATTTGTGGAGCCTGTCTTTTGCTCTGAACCATCCACAGAGCAGGTCTGGAGTTGTTTAAGGCAGCTGTTTGGAGAGGAAGGCTAAGACTAGACTGTTAGAAAATGTTTTGTGTCATTTACATTGAGTTGTCTTAATTGCCCAAAATGCAAGAGTCAGGATGGATGGATCAAAGTCCCTGCAGAAGGCAGGGTCCCAGACACTTTGTGTTTTTACTGCGATGACACCAAATTAATCTTTCTTTACAGAATGGTTTATAAGGGTTTCTAGAATTGTCTGCATCGTCACATTTTCAAACCTTGGCTCTGTAACCCTTTTAATGGGGTCTCTAATGGGGCTATTAAAGGTTGCAGACCAAAGCAGCTAAAGAGTATCCTTGGAGCCATCTGGTCCAAGGCTTTGCTAAATCATTTTTATTTCATGGAGATGACGGACTCTGCAGAGGCACAACAGGTCATAAGGCACAACTTTTAGTAGATTTTAGTTAGCACTGGGAAAATAATCTGTGACAATTGAGAATCTCTGCTACATTGTTTATCTGTGGCTCTGGAAGTCTCTGGTTAGGGCTTCACTCGTGGGCAGCTCTGTAATGTTACCCATCCCCGCAGAGCTATAGCAGGAGCCTTAGAGATACGGTGCAGGTTATTCTCCTTTCTCCCCTTGCCTTTTTTCTTGTTGTATTTCCAAGGTGATGAAACCAGCAGCTCTCCAATCACCCCCTTTACTCTGCCAAGACTGTTTTAGGAGAAGGTTTGTTCGTGAGGTTTTTTTTTGTCCCCACAAATCTGAGGCATCATGTCCGCAGTGGCACCTTCTTGTTGTTCTAAAAACTGGCAGTGAAGAGCTCTGTTACTGACAGGAGGGAATAGAAACTCGCCAGTTGGAGCAATCTGACAGGGACTGAGGCTGGCAGCAACTTCTAGCCTGTGACTCAGTTGGAGCAGTTGCCTTGAATCTCTCCTGCTAGCTGACAGATCATTGTTCAGAAGGGGCCAACTCTGATCTTGAGTCATGAAGGTTGTGCTGCTGATTCCTGGTGTTAGGACAAAAACCAGGCCCAAAGATTTTCAAAGCCTCACTGGACAGTGCCCAGTTGGGTAAGGTGTCAGTTCTAGGGCATCTTTTATCCCCTAATTTGTACAGGGTGCATTCCTACCTCCAGCTTATGCAGGGGTGTTTCTGGACCACTACAGCTATTGAAATTTAGTGGTACCACAGAAAGTCCAGGCATGATCACAACAGGATAAGGGAGCACTTTGTTCTGCATGAAGGAGTTCACAGCCGAACATTCAGTGTGTGTAGTTAGACTTTGGGAGAATGATTGATTGTAAATGTCTCCACAGGTACAAGCAGGATATCTGGAAGTCCCCATGTCCAATATTGCCCCAAATTGTCCAATTTATTTTAAAGAACTAGCACTTTGTTTTACCTAGATACCTGTAAGGAAATCTTGGTCGAACAAGCTGTCTTCATTTCCCACCCCAACCCAGTTCCCATCCCTGCCTCTGTCCAGGTTCCCAGTAAAAGCCTTAGTCACAGCTAAGTGACTGCAGTCGGAGGAGGCAGGTAGCAGAATGGGAAGTGCTCTTCCATACAGAAAGGCATGTCAGAATGAGCCACACATCACAAATTCCTTCTAAAACACCCCAACTGTAACAGAAACAAATATCATATTGGCAATACCATAATGTTTGCATTCACACACCAGCTGTTACTCTTTCCCATGGGGTCTTGTTTTTTAAATGCCGGTGGAGGACGTTTTTGTTAAGCAACAAATCTCGCCTTATTTTCTATGTTGGCTTATTTTCCTATATTGGCTGTATAGAATTTTCCTTGGAACATTAGAGTTGGTTTTTTCTTTTTTTTTTAATATTTGTGTGGTATATGTGCTAACACATAATGGATTCCCTTTCCAGAATATTTTTGACAGGCTGAAAATAAAGTGTGGTGCACTCTAATTTAAGCAATGCGTACTTCTCTCATAGATTATTGGATTATCAGCTTTGGGTTTGTTAAACATTGTGTACGACTGAGTGCAGGAGTAATTGGCACACTAAATTTATGAATGACTGTTAATTAATAAACTTCTCATACTGAAACTGAAATAGCAAAGCTATTCCTAGATTAGAAAGGCTGGTAGATTTTTGGCCTGTAGTAAATTGAACACATAGCACAAAGCAGGAGAGGAAAAAAGAAAAACATTGCGTAGAGTCAGTTCTGAGCAGGAATTACTGGTTGTTGTTTTGTTTGTTTGGGGTTTTTTTCTGTTTCAAAAATGACTGCGGTATATAAACCGATTTGATTTCATCCTTTCTCTGTAATTACATTAAAGCATTTTCAAATATTTTTAAATGTTGATTTGGGGAAAATTAAAGTTCCAGAAATACCTTTTGTATGCAATATGGTGTGGTACCACGTATGTGTGTGTATAATTTATAACATTACAAACCTTTGCATTAGAATCTGAGGTGACTGGTTTACTAGGGGTTTGAATGCCCAGGACTGTGATTGATGTGCTGGGAACCTGTCAGTGCTCACACGTGTCGTGTGAAGCACAAGTGTGAGCAGGATCCGCAGGACGAGCGTGCATCAGTTTCACTGTTCAGGCACTTCAGAGGAGACCCAGACAGATGCTTCAGCACCAGGGCCACAGCAAATGCAAGCCTGGAAATGCTCTGTTTTGTTATTTTATTTTCCTTTTGCTTTCTGGTGTTTGTGTTGTTTAGTCTTGTTTGTTTATTGGGGTTTTTTAACCCAATGTTTCCCCACAGTTTAACTAAGAGTTTACTGCACATCCATTTGCTCCCTTTCAGCCTCCTCCACTGTGTCGTGCAGGGCTGCAATACACTTGTGACTAAGATGAGAAAGGATGGCTCTGAAGTGCTGGTTGTTGGGCACTGCTTCTCTGAGATTGGTGATTTTAGTTATTTCTAGAACTCATTTTATGGTTTACCTAACATAAACATTTACTGCTTTGAGTTAATGAGACAATCTTGGTGTCTGAATTTCTGTCGAATTACAGAAAAACGTGCGGATATTCCAAATTTTACGCCTAGAAAGACTTTTGTGTTCAAAAGGAAAGAGAATGCTGGCTCAAAGTCTGGCCAGTATCAGCAGGTCTGCTACTGTGTTTTGAAAACAATAAGTATTACACCAGTGATTTTATGCAAATAACGGCTGTGTTTTCACATTAAACTACAAGATGAGACTTTGGCAAAACACAGAGTAAGAGCAACACAACTGAAATGAAGGCTGAGACTGATGAGCATGTTCAGGTCATGAAACAGGGTTTTTTTCCTCCAATTGCCTGTATCTGGTATCTCTCACTTGCTACAGCAGGCTGCATTTTTCATTGAAATATAGAAGCTTCTACCTTCCAATATTTTTTGGTCCATTCAATAAAAGCACTGCAAGGATAGATGGACAAGAAACAATTCTTTAAGACTAAAGCTGTTCCTTCTATCTTAGCCTCAGTGAGAAACTGAACGCATCTAAACCTGAGTCAAAATACAGTGGGTTGATAATAGGCACAATTGGGAAAAGCTCCCCCCATCCCCCTTTGGCTTTCATTTAGATTCTGCAAAGAAAGAATATTCAAAACAACATGAAAGAAAAAAAAGTTGGCGAAGGAGATAATTCTTCGCTTTCAGTGATTTTAAACACAGCCAGCTGAGGACAGAGGGTGAGCCCTCGGAGGCAGGCAGCGAAAGCATCGCACGGAACTCACCTGCAGTCTGAGGATGGGGAGGGGGCGAGGTGGGAATATTTACCCGGGCAAATTCAAGTGCAGCATTGCCAGCCGCCACTAGCTGTCACTTTGCAAGCAGCCGGGGTCGGTGTTTTCAGCACTGCGGTTAGCGAGATTGCGGTGCTAATTAAACGGAGGAACTCTCAGAGTCTCGGGGCGTCCCGAGCCCGGGGCTGTGCGAGAGGCAGCCCGGGGCACCGAGGGGAGGCGGAAGGGCAGCTCGGGGCAGGGGACCGCCGCCGTGCCCGGGGGCTGTGCCCCGGGCCGGGGGGGGCACGGCGCTCAGCCCGGCCGCGCTCCTCCCGTAAAGCCGAGCCTTACCTGAAGAAAACGATCGTCTCCCACACGTAGACTCCGAGCGCGTTGACGTTGCACATTTTTCCAGCTCTCGCTGCTTTGTTGGTTTTTTTTTTTTTTTTGTACTCCGTGAGGGGTGGGCCGGTGGGGTTGGCCAATAAAGTAACCGGGCACTTGGGGAGAAGCGGTGGGGGAAGCGAAACACCCCCGGCGCGGCCGGGGCACGGGCGGGCGGCTCCGCTCAGCACCGCGGAGAGCGGCGGGCGGCCGCGCTCAGCACCCGGACAGCGCCCGGGGCGCGCCCGCTCAGCACCGCGGACAGCGCCGGCTCCGCTCCGCCGCTG
>VXBT01014143.1:1261800-1375558 GCA_013400235.1 Oriolus oriolus
TAAAAAAAAAAAAAAAAAAAAAAAGAGAGAGGAAAAAAGGAAAAAAAGGAGGGGGAGGTGGAGAGAGGGAAGGCAGAGGGGAGGGGGTAACACAGCCTCTCCACCATCCCAAGGCCCTCCTCTTAGCTGTGCTCATTGGTCTAGGGGCTGAAAAAACTACTCTAAGACGTGGTTGGATAAACGCATGTTGTTCAGCAGAGGCCGTTAACCTTTAAAGCGCTGATACGTTTTGGTTTATTTCAATTTTTTTAACCCGAGTTGCGGTCTTTTTAAGAAGTCTCTGAAATCGTCTCCCTTGACAGGGCAAGCGAAACGTGCCTTAAATCTCCATCTCGTGGAAGATCTGCTTGGCTGGCAGCTGATATGTGTTGCTGTTGGCTTTTAAGGAACGTCTCTGTGTTGTGTTTCTTTTGTTGTTTAGCTTTATTATTTTTTCCTTTTTCTATTTGTTTTATTTGACTGGGGTTTTTTTGGTCTTTTGCATTTGGTTTTTCAAAGAGCTTTGGCAAACACCAGAGCCATCAAGGCCAGGGCAGGTAAGGAGCGTTCAGCAGTTTGTTACCACAGCTCCAGCTGTGCTCGCAGGGTGCTGAGCTGGTGGTCGGGGCGGGGAGGATCGGGCTCCTTGGTCGCTTTGTCAGCGTGTCACTCTGCTCGGCTTCTCATCAACTTCTGAGGACTGAAAAACTTAGCCCTCCTAAATAATCCAGGAATTTCGTTTGTCTTCTCTATTGTCCCGGTGTAATGGGATTATTCTTCTTTAAGTTCTGTTTTGTTTACTTGTCCTGTGCTTCGCAAAACTCCCCATGGCACAGATTTGCTTTTAACCCCTGTTTAGCTGCTTTTAATCTGTTCAAGGACTCCTCCTATCCCACGCTGAAGGGTGGAGGAGAGGAGGACTGCTTTCTCCACCACTACTGTAGCCCCTCCAGGCTAGGAAATAACTAAGTTTTTCTTCTCCCTTTGGGTTGCATCTCCAAGGACCTTACTGCCATACTGAAATTCACCTGATGTTCTCAATCTCCTGCTTTTTGTTTTAAATTTGTTTAAAAGCAGTGTGTTTACTTAGTGAAGCAGACAGAAATATCCTTTGGGTTGCCATTCAAAAGAAAAGAAAGACCTGCTTGGCTTCTAGCCACTGGTACAGTGGGAATTTAATCGGATTTACTCCAGCTCCTGGGTCTCGGTGTCTGGGTAGATTAATAACAGGCTCTGATTTCACCTCATGGAGATTCCTGGGGACGTGATGCCATGCAGCGTTTCCTGCCTGCTGCTTGCTGGCTCCTTGCTGTACCTTCTCTCCTGACGTTTATCCCCACATGGGTGAGCCTCTGTCACGGTGCTTTTCCAGCCCCCTGTGTGCTGGCAGACCACAGGAGGAGCTCCGGACCGAGAGTGTTAACAGGACCCACACAGCAGGAAAGAAATGGTCTTTCCCTGATTTTTTACTGGGAAGCAGCACAAAGAGCAGGAAGCAGACCCATCTCGTGGCATCTGTGGGTTAAGTGTAGAGGCTGTCAGACTTCTTGTTCCCTTAGAAATGGAAATGGGCTCTGTAGGAGATATCAGTGTCTCATGTGATATTTCCCTTGCTCGCAAATTTGATCTTTATACCAAAGATATCTGGGCTTGTCTCCTCTTGTCCCTGCTTGCTGTCCTTGCACTCCCTTGGGTTGGGGGAGCAGCGTGGCTGTGCTGAAGATCAAGAAAGCAGATATATCTGTGTGTATATAGCACAGAGAGTCTTCTTGGATGTTATTGTTGAAGGGTCTCAAAACTGCTTCTCTCAGGGAAAGAATTTCTCTGCTTTGCTGTCATCTCTCCTGGTGGTGATGGTGACCAGGGGGCCCAAGGACTCTTCCGCTGATAGTCAAATCTTTCTTCCTACTAGAGAGGAACAGGACCATTATTTGATTTGACATTTGGGGAAATGGAGGCAAAGCCAGGTTGCAAGAGGTATTTGGAGCAGGTCTAGGCATCGAGGTGATTTAGACCAGGGAGTACAACCAAAATAAATGTGAATTTAAGGGGTATGAGTTTTGCATGTCTTATCAGGATGACCCCAAATGTTCTGCTTTACACTTTTGTCTCTGCTGTACTATCTTCCTCTTAATTGCTTGCCTTGGTAGAGTGCCGTGTATGTGCTACATGAATGTGTCAGGCCTTGGTCAGGATGATATCAGGTCCTCGGAATTCACATCCTCTGATTTAGCCCAGGTGATCTCTGAAACAGCCTCACTGCCACCCACCTGTAGTTTCTGTGTTCTGTAGTATCTGATGTTCTCTCATCTGTAGATATCTGTGATTAAGTTTCCCACATTTGTTCTGTACCATGCCAGATATTTAGATTTTCTTTTTTTCTCCAAGAAGTTAAGGGCAGATAAACTGGAAATAGGTCTGGAGATCGAATAATGGCTGGAAGTCAATTTTATCACTGTTGCTTTAAGTCACCCTTGTCATCAGGTACTTCTCTCTCTGTCTCTGTCCTGGCTTGCTCTTAGATCAGGTTTTAGCTTTCTTCTTCATTTTGCTGCAGTGGTTTGTGATTTATTTTTTTAGGGGAAAGGTTCACTTGCCAGGTCTGCTGTTTTTCAAGCAGAGTCCAAATGGTTTTGAAATGCATTTGTCTTTCTCTGGAGGCACTTGTACAAATTACAGAGTTGAAGATAACTTATCATGGTGTCAAATGAGGCTCCTAAAATTAGAATTACCTGCTGCGTGTTCATCTTGCTCTTGTTTTTAGTTTCAAAGTAGATGAGTCTTGTAAAACTTGCTTGTAGGTGAAATTGTCTGGGAAGATTCTTTGTCATCTTCTCTCTGGGCTGTGAATGATGGATTCTCTTCAATATGAGACACCACAAAGATAATGGTTTTAATCTGTTTTTCAGCACTGAACTAAAACTTGGGGACATCTGCAGGGAAGGGTGTGCATGAGGACTGATAAAAGCCAGGGAGGAATATCTGTTTCTCCAGTTTCCTTTATGTGGTTCCTCCCTGATCCTTTCCCTTTGAACAACGCACCTGAAATTCTTCTCTGTGAAGAAAACTGTTCTTCCTGGCAGGCTGTGGCATCATTTTGTTTTTGATAGTTGGCAGAATTGCTTAAAGACAAGGAGAACACAGATGGCCTGGGAAATCACTCTGTAATGAGGTGACCATGCACGCTATGCTGAGAATTAACCTAAAGATTCATTCACAACTGCAAGCTGATTTCATTCCTGATCTGTTTTCCATCTCTGGGTTTTATAGCAGGTAAAGTAGCTTTTAGTTTCTTTCGCTTGCCTTTTTAAAATTCAAAAATCTGGTAATAAATTCTTCATGGTGATAAATTCCTTCAAGTTGCCCATGCACTGCCTTCCTTCCCCAAATAAGTGACAGGATTTTTGAAGATGTGGCCAGCACAGCAGTAAAGTACACTCAGCATTATCTTGGGAATACTAAATCCATTATTGTCAGTTTGTTCTTTGGAGAATGGCTAATGAGGAAACAGCGCCCCAAGAACTTGGATGGTGCTTCCCAAGGCAGAGATTCAAATTGCTACAGCAGCACTACTTGCCTTTTTGACACTGAACAAATGAAAAACAAATTTTAAATTAGAGTTAAGTTCACAGAATTTTACAATGGGTTCTGTAAAGTAATTTCCTATTCAGCTAATTTCCATGTCGAGTAAGCTATTTCTATGCAAGATGGTTCAAGTAAATACAATTTTCTTAGAAACTTGAGAATCTGGGACTGCTTTTTTTTTTGAAGAAGAAGAAAATAATTGCTGGTAAAATAACACCATAAAGTGTTCCTGGAATAATTTATAAAGTGTTTAGTCAAGATTTTTTATTTAAAAGATGTACAAGTGAAAGAATTCACTGGAGCTAACATAAAGGTCCATCTTCCACTACTTTTAGAAGTATCCATGGTCTAAAAATATTTTAAAAATTGAACTCTGATGAAAAGTTTGATAAATTCTCTTTTGATATGCATTGACTCTTTCGAAAACACTGGAGTGTCTTGCATATGGAATTCAGCAGAGCTTACAGCCTAAGGTTGGAAGGCTATTAGTGGTGGAGGTGAAGGAATTGTGGAGTAGGTGATATTTTTGACTGAAATTCAGAACAAATATCACTCTTTATGGTCTATTACACGACATGTTTTAAAAAATTACAGGTCTAACCATGTTTGAGGTTTAGCTCTACAACTTTCTCTGCAGACAGAGCAGCTCCATGGATTGTCCTTGACCTTCCCACTCCTGGGCAGTTTCTTTCTAGACACATAGAGTAGGAACTGATTTCATTGGCAACATGGGTCCCATGAGCCTGGTGACATCCAGCCTGTGCTCACAGACCCTTTGGAAGGGGAGTGGAGCCCTGGGCTAGGGTGACTTCATGACACACTAAAAGTTTGCAGGAGGCCAAGCGAAGATGTTGCTGAGTGCAGCATGATCCAAATGTGTGTTTGCCCTCCCGTGGCCAGGTGAAGGCAGCAATCCCCGAGGAAGAGGAAATAAAAAAGAATGGATGGTTGTTTCCCCCTAGGAGTGCTGAGTTATTGATAAATTTCCGTGTCTCATATGACACTTGAGCTGTGAGAAGTCTTGCTGAGTATCACAGGCTTGTCACGGTCACAATTTATGTGGTGTTTTGTAGTAAGAAAGCAGCATGGACCTCGCAGCCCTACAAAAATCACACTGCTGGAATCACAGTGCAATCCTAAAATAAAATTACACTCCCACTAGAAGCTTGATTTGCAGGTCTTAGGTTAATTGTTTCTGACCTGTACAGCACAATTACCAGGCAATTCCAGAAAATCCAGAAATACTATTTCTTTCAAAGATCTTGACCAATAAAACTTTTTTGGTTACATTACTGTGTGAATGAAAAAGAAGCCACAGTTACTTTTACAACCAGTCTTGGCAGAAGTTGTTGGGTGTTGAGCATCCTGCAGTTGTTGGAAATATTCTCTTGGCTTTTGGTGTTGTGAAGCCCATTGCTCATGCCTTAGCTGCCCTCAGGTGCTGTGGGAAATGGAACTTTTCTACCCTTTATCTTTCTTTAAAATGAAAGAAACCCTCTATTTATTTTGATGTGAGCAGGCACCAGGTTTTGCAGAGGTATAGAAGGATACAGGGCAGACCTAGAGCTGTTCACATTACCCTCTTCATTCCTGTTGTCTTAGAATAAAACCAAGGAAAACAACAATCACTCAATAAAAAAACCCCACACCTCTCAGAAAAAAAAAAAAAACAACCAAAAAAATACCAACAAAAAACCAACCCCAAACCAAATTAAAAAAAGACACAGGAAGAGAAAGAGGGGAAATAAATAGAAACAAATACATTAAATACTTTCATTACTTCACTTGTCTTGTGAATTCAATAGAGTGTATGTGGGAAACACCAAGAAGTGGAACCCTTTGGAGGAAAAGTTTGACTGCAAAGGACAGACTTGGAAAGGAAATTGAGAGACAACAGCCAGTGATGCTGAAGTGGCCCCTCAGTGTCCAAGGGCTTAGATACTGGAGCATCCTCTTACATGCCCCAATTCACTCACACGACCAAGCAGCAAAATTTGTCTTCTGGAGTGAAAGAATCTGCATATTTTTGATTATTATTGTTTTTTAAGCTTTTGGCAATAGAAATATTTGCATGTGAGACATCTAAAGGACAAAAAGACGCCTTGTAGGATGCCTCCTCTTTTAAACACTGCAAAGGGTTTGATCCTCCATCTGTTTTAGTGAAGCCTTTTGGCTTTGAGGGAGAGGTATGGAGCAGCTCATATTAAGGATCTCAGTTGCAGAAAGTGTTGATGATAGGGTGAGTTTCACATTGCATTAGCAAAACAAATGGCTTTTCACCCACCTGAGGTGCCTCCAGGCTTGATAGCACTGCTGAGGTGTCATGTATCAGTAGGGACTTCCCTCTGGTAGAGTGTATTTCTTCCTTCAGTATCACAGTCTTCTTGATTTGTCCAAGTTAGTTATTATATTCATGTGGAGTGGCAGCTCTGGCTGCTTCATCGCCATCCAAAGCAATCCTGCCATCCCTACTGGGGCAAGCAGGGATTTTGAGAGGTCATAAGGCAAAGGATTTATTACTCAGCTGTATTTTATTTTATTGTTTGAAACTGTGGCCCTGTGGACTTGCTGAAATTTCCCTGGGCGTCACTCAGTTGAGCTACTTGTTTGGTCTTCACAAAAACATCTTGCTTTTGCCCCTGTATTTCAGGCAGAGAGAGCTGATATAGGGCTGGGATAGTAAGGACACCTCCGTGCCAGATTTACTGATAACTGTTTCTGAAAGTCCTAGAGGGAGGTGAAAGGTGCCGTTCGAAAATCTCAGCTGGGCTGTGTGAGTTGAGTTGCTTACCTCACCTAAAATCCTTGCCTCAGGTGCGGTATCTCATGCCTCAGGTGAAAGACAGAGAACAGAGAACTGAACAAGTTTGCTAAGTTGCTTGTTATTGCCTTGGGCTATGTACTTCTTTGCAGCTCGCTGAGCTAAACCCTGTGACAGGTACAAGGCCTCTTTTATGCCCTCCCTCAGCTCAGTGTTCGCCCAGGGCTTGGACAAAATTCCCCCCTGCCACCCCCAGGGGTGTGCAAAGTTTGTTCAGTCAGCTCTGATTCCAACCTTTTGTCTGATACGACTGATTCACCCCCTGGGGAAGGGGATTAGTGTGGGCCACTGGTTGGGTTCAGCAAAGGGAATTTGGCAGCTCTGAGCACCGACTTATCCTCTGCCAAATGTGAATGGAGGGAATGCTCCTCTGTGAGGCCTTCACAAGCTCTGCTTGATCATAGCACTTGATAAAGCTCCTCCTCTAAGTGACTGCTGCCATTAATGAATGGAATTCCTTGACTTTCCAAAGATACTGATGATGAACGTCCTTCCCTCTTGCACGGTGAGTATTCTTACAGGTGTATGTTGGAGAACCTTAGATCACAATTCTTTTTGCTCTAACTGCAAGATTGCTTCTTCTGCCAGAACCAAAATTCTCTTCCCTCATCAAAATATTTAAATTGATAGGTTCTAATGACTCCCCAGGCAAACAGCTTCTGTGTCTGCAGTTCAGCTGACACAAAACCAAAGTGCTACTGCTTGCAAGTTTTGCAGCATTGCTCTGTTGCTGCCTTTATATGCTCTGTGCTGGCAAAGCCCAACGTTGCAAAGCCTTTGCAAATCCCTGCAAACATCAGTGGCCTGTATTTATTGAAAGGAATGGAAGCAAAAAACTCAGGATATAAACAGAATGGATTTTTTTTTTTTTTGTAAAAATACACTAGCTCTGACTTTTTTTCCCCCCCAAGTATCAATACAACTCTTTATAGTAAAAAGTTGGAGTGTTATCATGCATTTTTCCTTTGGACAAATCAAAGAAAAGAATCTCCAGCCTGTTCATCATGTTGCACAACGTTGGCATTTTTGTCTTCTATAGCTTTCCCTCCCCATGAAAACAGTTCTCTACCAAGGCAACTGAACTGAACAGGAGTGATTTATGTAGTCTGTGCAAAGAGAAAAGGCTTTGTTAGATTTCAGGGAAGACATGGAAACACTGGGGGTGAGAAACAGCTTGGCTGAGACATGGGAATCACAATCCTCTCATTAAATCTCCATGCCTGTGACCAGACGTGGCCTCACTTTGCATTTGCTGCCTGATTACCGAGTCTGTGAAGCTGCCGTCTGGAAACAAAAAGCAGTAAATCAAATCAATGGGCAGCTTTCAAAGGGGACTGGAGGAGCCTGTGATGCTGTGTTCTCCTTTGGCTCATTCTCTGAATGTGGCAGACACCAAAACCTGTCCCTGCACATTTCTGCTTGCACATGGAAGTGCAAATATAACTCAGCTTTTTAGCTCTTCGTGTCATGCCATCATGGTTTAGGAGAGACTTCTCCCCATGGAAATAAATCTTCCCTTCTCCGCCCAGATAACTTATCCATGGCAAAAGCAGTCCCTTCAACTGGTAGAGAATTTTATTTGTCATTGTAGGCTGTGATAGGGGAGAGTAAAGGAGGGAGTAGCCTTGGTTTGAAGCAGTTTAATTCAATATTAGGGAGAAACAGAACTTCAGAGACAATCACCTGACTTCTGTGGGAACAAAAACACTGGAGATATTTCTGGAGTTGCACTCGTTGTACTCATAGTATTCTAAGTGGAAGAACTCTGTCAAAGAGCCAGAGCTTGGTTACTGAAATAAATTTTGGAGAGCTTTATTGCATAGGCATGAGCTATTGTGATGTACTTCTCTTGGTATTTGAGGGGTGGCTGAATTGTCTGTAAAGGAATCACCAAAATATTATAACATACATAAATATACACATATTAAAAAAAACACTACATTTGCATATATATGATAGATATACACACACCTATTTTTTTGTACCTCCAAGGTATTCTCTGGAGACTCACAGGGAAAGTACCTTCAGATCTGAGCTGTGCCGCATGTCCTGCCTCAAGGGTATTCCTACTCATTCCCAGGAATATCAGAGAGCTTCCAAAGTCTCTTTCTCCCACATAAAAGTGACAACCATCTCTTTAGGAAAACTTCATGGTTCCTGGACTTTTAAACAGGAAAATACTCCTGTTCTAAATTCTGTGAATTGAAGCTCTGTCCAACTTGTTGAATTCCTCTGGGCAACTCTTCGGATAAAGAACTGACACTGAGGTTTGAACCACTTCAGGGCTTCCAGAGGTGAGCTGCCAGGGTAATTACTTTATCTTTATCCCACATTCAAATAGTCTCCAGATCCTGGAGCTGGGCTACTTCTCATTTAGGTGATGTTTCTCAAAAATTCAGGGAGTCCTGGAAAAGTCTCTTGCAAGTCTCAGCATTCAAAAAACTTCAAATCTTGGGTATGAGAACTTGAAGATGGTGTAGATTACATCTGGGTTAGTCTTTGCTCTCCCAAGGATGTGCTCAAGCAGTTGTCCAATTGCAGGGGAGCAGAAAGTTCTGAGAACTTCTATGAGCTTATGGGAAATGAGGCTTTCCAAGAACTCACAGCTTGGCTGAAGTTGGACAGGTCTCAGAGGGACATCTCGCAGCCCTCTGGATCTAACCCTTCACTCAGAATTGCTGGGAACAGGTCAGTGCCCATATAAATTATAGAGGAGATGCTTTTTTAACCTTGGTAAAGTACCACCTTTTCCTCAAAATGTCTGCACTATTTTGGTGGAAGGCTGAGGAGGAATCCAGTATGAAATTGCCAGAACAGAAGGTGGAAAAAGTGCTCAATGAAACGGGGTGTACAGTGGACTTTGGGCAGTCTGACATGTAGGCTCTGCTCCTGGCACTGGGTGATGTGATGTATTTATTGTCTAATAAATTCCAGTTAACGTTACACCAGCTATCCATAGAGGGTGTGCCTATGCTCCTGGATAAAACCTGGGACCTCTGGGATCTTGTCTGTTAAACAGTTTGTTGGCCCAATAAACTGGCTCACGTGGGAGTGCTGGATGTCAGAAATCAATACAGCTGCTCTTGCCTTGTCCTAGCACAGGAAGGGAAAGCTCCAGGGACTGATTAAGTTCTCTTTGCTGAAAAAGCTGCTGCATCCTGAAACATTTTAAATAAATGCCATGTGTCTACAGGTAGTTCTGCATTTAATTCAGATTTTATAAGAGGCTTGTTGCACGCTAAATAAACGCAACTTGATTATAAATAGCTTATTCACTGTAAACACACATCTTATTTAATAGATTGTACATCTCATTATGCTACTGTTTCTTAATTAGTACGGTGAGCTGTCTTAGTGAATTGTCATTGGCCAGGCTTTCGTGGTGCTATTGTGACTAAATTCAGTCACCCATTTACCATCACAGCCCCAGAAACAGTCATTTGCTTATGAAATGTTTTAATAAGCCAGATAACGTTCTTGCTCCTTTTCACTTGGCTTGACAGTCTCAAAGTTGTTTTAGTTCATGTGCAAAGCCCTCAGTGGCATTCAGCTGGCCAGACTGTCCCGTGGGGCTGGTGCTCTGAGGAAGGAGGATCTCATCTGTCTCTGGGAAAGGCACAAGTGATGTGGGTGTGGAGAGTGTTTGACAGATTGCCAAATTTGTGGGTACCCAAAGATTCTGAACACCTCTTGCTCTTTTGGGCTTGTGTTAACAAGGAGTCAGAGTGAGGGCTTGGGAAAGTTTGGCCATGGTGCTGCCTGGGTTTGTGTGTGGTGCTGTGAGTGTGGTACTTCTTCCAGCCCTGCTGATGGTGAGTGCAAGTGACACATGTCTGATGAGTCAGGTCTGTCCCTACGTGCCCCTTAAGGCTTCAGGACTGAAATATCACTGAGGACCCATTTGGGAAGGGAACTAGAGCTGCCTCAGGGCTGACATGTGTGTTTCTTTCCTGTTCCAGGAACCAAACTGGAAGGGTCATGCAATTGGGAATGTGCCAACACCTCACACTTACACGTCTGTGTCTACTATTTCATGTGCCTGTGTTTCTCACTGAGCAACAACAACCCCCTTCCCCAAAGAAACGAAGAGAGAGTCTGTTGGTTTATGCTGCCCTGTAAATGATTTGGGTGAAACTTTATGCACACAACTTGTGTGGTTACCAATTACCATCCCCAGAGGAGGAGCAGAAGGAGGGAGAAAAGGGGAACTTGCCTCGTTGGTATGGTGGGAGTTAATAATCAGTTTAATTCACAATCTCCAGCTCTTCAAAGGAGTTGCTAATAAGTGTTTGTCTTCTCTTTCCCTCCCACTCCTTTCCCCTTAGGAGCTAGTGAGAGACATAGACAGCACTGATCACAGAAGGAAAATTGTAAAGGAGAGAAGAAATCCCCAGTGGAAACTCTTTAATCTGCCTCTGGAAAGGCCAATTTGTGTTAATAGGACAAAACTGTAACGTTTAATATTAATTATAGGGATTGGGGGAGGAGCACGTGAAGGATGGAGGCAGAGAACAGACTGGAGGGAAGGAGAGATCCCATTGCAACAGTTTTTTACTGCAGTAGGAAACAGAGCAGCCAGATGAGCTCTGTTTTTTCCATCAGTGAGGGAAGGTTTATCTGTACCAACTACCAGCTGAATTCTGCTACCAGCCAAGAAGTTTCACGTGTTGCAGACAGACCCAGGTCCTCAGTGTACCCCCGATGCCCTCGCTGGACATTGCTGAGTTCAGTCAGGGTGTGTAAAAGACGAGGAGAAGTGCGTGGATTGGATTTCATGGCACAGAAATCCCTGTTCCCTTGGGCTCTAGGGTACCTCAACACCTCCAGCCTTGCCAAGGACAGGGACCTTCCCCCTCTCTGAGGAGTCCACCTCCAAAATTTGTAACTGGGCATTATGGGCAGAGAGCAAAGGGGGAGGAACGTGTCTGAGGGCAGCAGTGACTTGTCTTGCATGCCTGAATTAATGCAGCCCTATCAGTTTCAGTTCAGCTTCTGCTGCTCATCTGAGCACTGCATTTGGCTCCCATTTCTTCCCTCCAAAGTGTGATAAAAAGATGATAGGAGATTTAATTTCCAGAAAGGGACACCCAGGCAGGCAGCAGGATGCCAGCTGTTGGGTAGATTAATGTGGGAAGTTTTCTTATCAGATGTTTAGAGTCTCTGTTACAGATAAGCAATGTCTCTTAAAAAAATAAAAATACATATAAATGCCCCTTTGCCAATGAAGCATCTTGGTGATGTTCCATTACAAGCAGGAGGAACATGAGCTGGATTTCATCTGACCTTTAAATTACCTCCATTTTATCAGTTCCATTTCATCAGCAGCTCTTTAGAGAATGAGCCCCTACTTGGAATTAATAGATTCCTTCATTGCAGAAAGCTGACACGGGCCTGTGAATAGCCCAGCCTGAGTGTGCTGTTCCAGAAGAGATCACATCTGGAGAGAGGAGCACACTGACACATAGGAAGGGCACTTGGTAGGGTTGTCTTTGCCTTGACAAGCTCGTGTTCCTTACAGGAGGAAGTTCATCACAGGCAAACGGTGACAGTGGCATAAAATCCTAATTCCATTTTCTCTTTGTACTGCCAGACCTGTGGGAGAAGAAGACAGATTATCTCCTTAACATCCAAGAATCAAAGAAAATAACTTCTGTAATTCTGGAGATAGAAATCAAATTACTGGGTGTGCGATGGGGTGGGATCTGGGGCTTGTTAGGGAATGATACTGGGTTTTTTTTTCTTGTTTTCTGTGGTGCCTAGTGCTGACTGACCTTGTTACACCTTCCCAAGGCTGACTTTCGCAGCAAGGGCCACCAGCCAAGGGCAGCTCTTGCAGTGGGGTGGTTTCCTGGAGAGGAGCACGGGGTGTACTGGACATCCCTCTCACACCTTGATCTGCCTCTTGCTGGCACCATTTCTGGGACAGGAAGAGACCTCAGAAAACACCGAGGCTTTGCCGATGCCCTCACACAGCTGCTCATATCCGAGCCATCCTGGTAAACGCAGTTTTCATTTCACAGACAGATTGTGTCCAGGGGGGGAAATGATCCAGAGAGGCCCCCAAGGCTCAGAGCTGCTTTCCTGGCCCCAGAGGAGCTGGGGGTGCGATCTGTGCTCGTGGTGGTGCTAAACTTCAGCAGTTTGGTGAGGGACAGTTCCCGGGACCTGTGTGATACAGAAAGGCTGTGAGAGGCAGGCATGGGTTTCCAGCAGAAGGTTGCTTCATATTTAGCTGAATTCTTCTTCTGAGTGACCTTTTGGGGTGTGATTAATCCCTGGGCTATCAGTGCAGAGATGGGTTTCGTTGTCTAGACTGTGCTTTGTCATATCAGTTCCTGGCAGTCTCATCTACCTACAAGTGAAACTTTTTTTTTTCACAGTTGTACTATTAGAAAACTCCAGAGTGAATCATGGTCATGATGCCCTGTATTGTCTTCCACAGTCATTTTCAGGTTGATCCATATATTTATATTGCAGGATGTCACCTCTCTGATTGCTCCTCCCTCCTTGCATCACCTTTAGGGCTGCTTCAAACAAAGATACTCCTGCATTTGGTGAGGAAGATGGAATTTTATAATGGAGAAATAGCCTGTTGATAGTAGTTAATCTTCTTGTTTAAAGAAAAAAGACCCATTTCATCTTCTAATTTAATGATAAATTGCAGTGATTCATGAGGGAAGGAGGGTTTATTAATAGAGAGGATAATAAATGGGCTGCAGAGAGATATGGGAAAATAGTTTTGTCAAATGAGGGCCTTAGGGGGGAAAAATGCAGAGTTTGAAGTCAGAACTGGAATCTTCAGAATCACTGGTACCCTTCTGTACCCCACACATCACATCAAGGACCTTCTCTCCTTGTCTCAGACTTGCTGCTTGAGGTTAAATTCAGATGGTAAATGATCCAAGAATGGAAATACTGACAGGCCTAGTGACACGTGTCCCGATCCAGAACAGGCATGAAAATACTCTCGGAGAATTCTGAGTTGAGGGGAACTGGAATAATCGACGAATTTGGGTTGAATTTAGGGAATTGTTTCTGACAAAACTTCCAACAATAAGATGGAAAATAAAAAATATTTTTTGTTTTTTTTTAAATGGGAAATGGGTTTTGGAATTCCAGGATCTGGTACTCACTTTGCAGAGACAGTGTAGGCAAAGCCACCCAGGTAATGATTTCCCTTCAGTACCATGAGATGGGATTCTTCTTAGATTTGTGTTAATAGTAAATGAAGTTTGACATCTGTCCCTGCAAATGCTGATTAAATTTGCTGGGGACAAAAACTGGGGGAAGAGTTTTCAAAAAGTCACTAACAAAGGTCTTGTTGTTAGGAAATTTTTACTTAGGAGTGAAGATACAGTTCTCTTTTTTTCTCCAAATAGAGAGGAAAATAAATCTGCATTTCCCTTTTCCTGGCAGGACTTTCACTGAACGAGGGGCAGGCAGAAGCTGTTGATCTTTTGAGAACATCTACCCCCTCCTGTCCTTCGCTTCTCTCAGGGGAGATTGAGGTAGAACATATTTCCTGTAGAGCACTTGAAAGATTTCATTTGGACAGATAAATGAGAAGCTGTAAAGTTTTGTTTTGGTGAGCAACATCAAAAAGGTGACATTCTGATCAGATTTTTGTGGGGTTTTTTTCCCATTTGGGCCAGCAGCTAAATTAGTTCTCCGGCATTCAGCTGCTTTCCAGGCCCCAGTGCTGGCTCTGACCAGGCAGGCTGGAGTAGCCCAGCATTTCTGCCGGCCTCGCCTGTGCACTGGGTGATCCTCCTGATGCTCGTTAACAAACAGTTATTAATCATGCTTGCTTTCCACCTCCTCTGAAAGAAGAAAAAGGTTGGGAGGTGCAATACTCTGCTTCTCTTTGCCTCGGAGGAGAGGAGAATATGGGTCAGGGAGAGGCATCACCTGCTGTGGCAGGGGATTGCTGCCGATGTGTGTGGTGCTATTTAAGGAAACAGATTAGAAGAGGGGAGGGAGAGGGAAAATCCCTCTATTAACAAACTCATTAGTGCTGGGAAAAGTCAGACCAAATTGCTCTTCAGAAAAGCGCTGCCTAGCTGGATTTATTATTCTGTGTAATTAAGGCCAAAACAGGATGGAGTGTGGTACAAGCAAGGGCTGAGAGAGGAAACACGGCCTGTTCAAAGCCAATTATTTGTAATTGCCCGAGTGGAGATGTGACATCTACACCAACGAGAGAATAAGATCACAATGCTATTTCCTCACCTAAGGAGCCTGTGCTGTGCTTGCAGGCTGGCTGTAGATCAGGAACACTGTGAGGGAGATGGTTTAAAGGGATTTGGGTGTGACAGATGAGAGGTGGGATGCCTGGACACATTTGTTTGCTGACACTTAGATTGTACCTGGTGAGGTGCATCTTTATCTTCCTCGGATCATATAGGCCCAGCAGCTCTGGGCACCATTCACAGGCTGGCAGAGGTCAGAGCTGGTCATCCTCAGTGAAAAAGAGCCTTGTGTGGAAGTGGTCTGTGCCGGTTTGGACCAAATTTGGAGGAAAATATCATCTGCCAGAAGGCAATTACAGCCGCCCCTCCACTACCAGGCTCGGGAAAGAAATATTCCCAGAGGAGAGTGAAGAAAAAACTATTTATTTAACAAACACACAGGGAAAAAATAAAAAAAAAAGAATAATAATGCCAAAGAATAAAATCTCTCACTGTGGAGAGAAAACCTGGAAGATTTTTAAAGTCCTGTGGGTGTGGTCTCTCTTCTCCTCCTCGGAGCTGGGTCGGCGTGGGGGCTCCCCTCCCCGGACTGGGGTGAGGTCTCCCGGTGAGGTTCTGATGTTCTGAACAAGTCCAGAAGAGAAGAATAAGAAACCAAAGTCCCAGGAAAACAAAGTTTAACTCTCTGTCTCTCTCTCCGAAGAAACAGAGCCGAAAAAATCCAGCCGAAAAAGCCAGGAGCAGGGTGCTTCCTCCCCGCTCCGCTCCCCGCAGAAACACACAGAGAGAGCAGCGTCCTTGGAGCACAGAACTGCTTTGAAAAAAGCCCATCCGGCTTTTTTCTCTCGCATGCAGTTTTAAAAGCACAGAAAGGCACAGGATTCATATCCGGGCGATATGGGATACACCACCATAAAGTCACCCCAGGACATGGTCCCGAGCCTCAGCCACAGGCTGCTGTTGGATGTCACGAGGCTGCCCAGGGAGGATTTTCTCTGTTGGATTTGGGTGTTAGTGCCCTGCAGTAACTGCCCCGGTGTGGAGCCGCAAAGACAAGGACAGAACTTCCCACAGCACGGAACAGGAGTTCCAGCCTCATCGGCCCGAGCTGAGGAATCCTGGCTGAGCTGCCAGCAAAGTTGTCCTTTGCAGAAAGTGGTGCAGAAGGGAGAAAAAATGGGTTCCCCAGGGAAAACTGCCGCTGAGTCGCCTGCCCAGGAGAGGCTCTGAAGGCACTAGTTGCAAAAGCTTTTGTCTCTGCCTCTTCAAACGCAGCAGCCTGAGGGGTTTCTTTGAAAGAGGCTTTTTGGTGTGCTTCTTTCAAGTGGCAGGAGATGTGTGCTTGAGCCGCAGGTGGCCAGCTCCGAGTCTGAGCAGTGTGTTTGCAGGGGCTGGCAATTCCAAACTCCCTGAGCAGACAGGAAACATCAGAGAGATTTGAGGCTTCTCCGTGCCAGGATGTGGCCCGAACTTTGGGAACAGCACAAACTCAGAATGCTTTCATCAAAAAAGTTTAAGCATCTCTGTGGAGATCCACAGCTGGCTTTAAAAGTGACCTTTTTTTTAATGTAAGTTATTGATGAGAATATAATCATCTTACCTTAGTTTAAGTCTTCTTGAGCTTAGCAGTGTATATCTAAAATGTATTTAAAACATATATAATAAAAACTTAATCTGGTGTCATTCCTCTGACTCCCACACCTCCCTTGGTATGCAGTTGTACTTTTCATCTTGCAAATCTCACTCACACTGTCCTTCTGTGGAACTTTCTAACCACTCCGTGCAGGTTTACTTCCAACAAGTTTAGATCTGCACAGAGCCTCAGCCCCACAGCCATCATGGGCAGGGCAGTTTGAAAGCTCTGCCAGCTCTCTCTCTCAGCTGATCTGAGATTGTTTCAAAATCCCCTGTAGAGCTCTGGTGCTTTCTGTTCCTTGGCTGATCCTACAGCAGTTGTTCTGAGCCAGAAGAAGGTCCAGCTATGAAATGCTGGTCTCCAGCAGTGTCAGAAATGGATGCTCGTGGGAGAGTTGGAAGAACAAGGCAAGGGTTTCTGGCAGTTTGCAGGTCAGCAGCTGCTTAAACTACACTTAATATCTGTCTTGATGGAACTTTTCTCCCCTGAACTTCTCCAACTGCTTTCTGAATCCTGGTAAGTATTTGGCATCCTGAACCTCCTGTGGCAAGCAGTTCCACAGCTTAACAAAGTGCTGTGTGCAGCTTCTCTTCTGATCTGCTTTGAAGCTGCCACTTGCTAGTCCATTTGATGTCACTTTGAGTGCAGTGAGAGATGGTGAACAGTTTCCCTTTTTACATTGCTGAAATGAAAAATGTCATGCTCCTGCTCAGCTCTCTCTTTTCTGCCCTGCTCAGTGCTTGGCTGCTCAGGTATTTCCCAGAATGGTTTGAGTTGGAAGGGCCCTTAAGGAGCACCCAGTTCCAACCCTCTGCCACACGCAGGAATGCCACCCATGAGATCAGGTTGCCCTGATGGAGTGGTTGGAGGGGTTAGGGATAACTTCTATCCAGATGTCACAGAGGGAAGGGAATGTCTCTGTCCAGAAGGATAAAGAGTTCTCTCTTGACCTAGAGCTCATCTTCCTGAGAAGTGCCAGACACTCATTCAATCACTGATGAGTGGAAAACACCAAAGTTCTCATGCTGCTGTCCCTGGCACTGTGACCTCATTTGACACCATCACTAGAGCTTTGTGGTCCTTTATGGATAACCTAAATATCCATGAGATGACTCCATTAGCTCTGTGTGTTCCATTTGTACAGCTCCTGCTGCTGTCACAGCTGAATTCCTTCCACAGGACCTCACAGCAGCACCCTCACAGCCCCCTCCATCACTCCCATCATTCAGAGGAGCCCCATGGGCCTGGAGCTGCGCTAAGAGAGTGACTGGTGACCCTAGAGGTGTGTTAGAGCTTGGCAGAAGTTGTCCTTTTCACAAAATATCTTTCCAGGCCTTCTACTCCACTTCTTCAGGAGGATCAAGCCTCCCAAGGCCCAGCCTGGTAATTGGAGAGTGCCTTTGATAGCTCCATAAAGGTGAAGAGACTCTGTGGCAGCAGGTATCAGCTTAGCAGAGATATTGGTATGCACCTGGGCTCCCTCACTGCTACCAAAACACTGGATTTTCTCAGCAGATAAATGCTGGAATTTGTGCAAAATTCTGCTGAAGAGAGTGCCACAGCTTCAAAGTGATGGACCAAACCACTGCTTTAACCTGGCAGTGGGTGCAACAGGGAAATAAACAGCTCATAAACCTTATTGCTCTTCCTAGTGAGGTTGCCTTCCTGGTCTCTCATCCACTATCCCACGGAAGTGAATTTGGAAGAAGTTGCTTTGTCAGTTGAACTTTCACTGTGAATTGAAACTTCTGTAGATACAGTCTCTCAGTGGGACTGGTAGGAAGTGAGTCTTTCACACAAATTTTCCTTGTAGACCTCATTGCAGTCTCCTCCTCAGCTTCTGGCTCTGAGGGGTTTTGGAGAGGAATAGGGGTTGGATATGGAAGAGAGGTTTAGTGGAATTCCCCTTGGGATTGTTGAACTCTCCTCTTTGAAGGCATGCCTGTTCCACCACGCCTGAAAGCACATTCACGGCCTCTGAGTACAAATAGAGGATTTGTGATGTGTCTGCTCTGTGTTTTGTCCTTCATCATCCAAATGTTTGATTTCACGAGCAACAGAGTCTCAGTGAGTGAGTCGAGAGCTCTTGTCCAGGTCTGTTACCCTGTTGCATATCTCCTCATGGTATGGCTTGGCAGTGTATAATATCCCTCAAAACTCTAAACCAGGGTGTTGACCTGACAGCTTCTCACTGGCATGTTCCCTTTTTGTGCACTACAAAAGTCCTCCCAAAGATTTGGTGCTGCCTCTGGCACTCTGCCACCACTGGTTTCTCTCACTGACTTTCTTTCTCTGTCCCTGTTGCACGTGTTCAAGCCTGACTTTGCCACAGATGCTCCTCCTTGCTCCTTCTTCCTCCCCTATTTAGGGAAAGGAGAGGTTGTGTTTGAGCCTGCACCTTTTGATGGAAGACGCTGTTCATGTGTAGCCCGCAGAAAAATCAACAACATGCGGTCCCATACTTTTTTACGTTCTCTTCAAGTATTTGAGTGTGTGAATTCTGCATTTGATGCTCAGCCCTTCAAAGAAATGAGGCAGCTCCTTCACCCTTCCCCATCCTCCTGGGTGGTGCTGTTTCTCTGGGTGTGTCTGTGCTGCAGCACAGTCAGCCCTAAATTAACTTGCTTGGATCTTTGGAGCTGTCAGACGCTCTGCAGCAGTTTGGCTGCTGCGTGCCCAGGGCTGCTCTGTGCCAGCCTGTGTGTTTTGGTGCCTTCCTAAGTGGCCACGAGCCTTGTGGCAGGTAGGACTGTGTGACAGGACCGTGCAGGTGTTATCTGAGTTCTCATGGCTCTACAAGGTAATGGTAACAAAAAAGCTCTCAGGCAGCACAAATAGGTGTCCCAGGGTCCTCACAGAGTTCCCTTGCACGTGCTTGAAACTCTCTTCATTGTCTTCGCTTGGTTTTAATCCTCTGGCGCGTAGGACAGGGAAGGCTGTACCTGCAGCGTGGCACTTGTCAGTGATGACGTTTGTCATGCCCCGAGATGTTTCTGTGGAACAGCCTCTGTGCTACCCAGGCGGTGCTGGGGCAGAGAAAATGTCGTTCTTTGCACACCCCTGGTACTTCCAGGTCGGAGAGATGGGCACCCTTCTGTAGTGTGTTGTTGAACTCCAGTGTTGGTCCAGCACCTTGAGCTGGCAGTTCAGTCCTCCTTTCCCAGGATATCTTGTAGCTCAGCAAATGTAAAAGCAAAACAAAGCTTTCTGTCTCTTCCTCTCAGCCACTTAACGTTAAGAGGACTTGATGGGAGCCACTTTGCGTGGTGGCGGACGCATCTTTGTGTTTGGAGACGCGTCTGTGCCGCAGGGAGCTGCGGGGCAGGCGGCTCGGCAGCGTGGATTGCTGCATTGTGGAGCTCACCTGGCACTCTGCGGAGGCACAGCTGCAGGGCTGGGTGCAGCACTGGCTCAGATGTCCCTCTGTGTGGTCCCAGGAGAATCCCACAGCTGCCTCCACCCTCTCCCTGTCCCTCCTCTCCATCCTTGATTTAACACAAAACTGCTTTTACTTCTGATCAGTTTACTCTCCGAAGTCATGTCTCTCTGCAGCACTGAGCTGTTTCCAGATATGCTCTGAGAGTACAGTGAGGGGGAAGGGAGACAAGTTTCTTATTGATAATAGCTATCTTTAACTCTACAAATAGCCCAGCCTCTGGGGATGTACCTGAGCTGATGAAAGAATGGTTTATGTTGGTCCAGTTCCTGTGCAAAGCTTGAAAACTGACATGAGAATAATGCAGAAAATGTCTTTCTCTAGGAAAGCAGAGCATGACTCGGTGCTTTCTTATATTTCCTTCAGGGAAAACGGGGTTAAGAGCTGATTTATACAGAAAGAAAGGAAGAGGAAGAAAAAAACTCAGTGTGTAAAGAAAGGCTAAAGCCCTCATGTTATGAGATGGTTTCACAAACTAGTGGAGAAATTGGGCGCTGGACTTCAGTAGGGATGAATGTTACCAGACAACTTTAATTTTTGCCCTTGCACCAACTGGGCCAAGCATCCAGAGAGGATATGTCACATAGCAAATGGGCTTGTCACCCTCTGGAAAACACAGGTTTTGTAGCTCAGGACAGGAATCCAGAAATGAGAGAGGGTGATCCAACACCAGGCGTCTCACAGTGGCACAGGCAAGGCTGCCATGGGGTCACCATGCAGAGGAATTGTGAGGGACAGAGGAGGAAGACAGGAAATCTACACTGATGATGTGATTCTGTAGACGGGAAGGAGGTGGTTGAGTTCTAAACATTTTGATTTTCTGTAGAATTAGATATATCATGTCTGCTTTGGCTGCTAGAGACAGGACCCTGAGCTAGAAACTTCTGCCAAACGCAGTGTCAGCTGTAATTTTCTAGTCAAGTTCTTACTACAGCCCGTCAGAGACTGATAAACAGATTCTCTTCAGTCTCCATTCACGTATGAGCCACCACTGTGTGCTTTGGGGCATTCACAGCTACCTAAGTACTTTTTCTGGTGGGGGTGGCACTTGTGTACCTAATAAAAATAGGGATAAAATTGGTGTGGAGGATTAAATCATGACAACCCCAAGAATTAATCTGGTTCTTGAAGTTTGTAGAGGTGTTTGTTTTTGTTGCTGGTTTTTTTTTTGTTTTGTTTGTGTGTTTTTTTAAACTTCTGCAAATGACCAGGATTGTTAAAATATGCCCTTAAATTCGACACGGTTTGCAAACTGTTCTTTTTGACTAGGTCTATTACTATCCATTATTCTTGGTGTTTGAGGGGTCATTTAGAGTCCATGGTATCATTAGTGAATCTGGACTGGAAGAAATCCAGACTAAATTATGTCTGGACTATTGTGAAGATGGTGAAAGAAATGACACATTTCAGATGCCTTCATTCCATCAATGCTTCTGAATCTATCTTTTTGTTTGTGCATTTGTGAGCTCTTTGGTGTCTGTGACTGCATCTTCGGGGGAAAAAAAGGCATTTATGTGCATGTTTGTGGATGCTCTTCAATAGCACGATATGTGTGGGTGAGTCTCTCCTCTTATTCTGATTTTTGTGAGTGTTCCTTTCATTTTTTTCTTCCTTTTTTAAAAAAACACCTGTTTTTTTTTCCTTGAATATTTAATTCCAAGGGTTACTTGCAACACACATGCTAAAAGCTTCCTCCCCATTCTGTTGCAGTGGAAACAGGCTCATTAATGGACTCATTAATAACCTCCAGCCGGACGCTACCCAGGGAGATCTGTGGGCTCTGAGTTAACATGTCTGTGGCTACCTCTGCCAAGTGGACATCTATTATTTTCTCACCTCAGCCACAGAAATGGCTCCCCTGGCAGAGGCACTTTGCTATACCACAACAGCCAGGGATTGCTGAATATTCATTATATCTGACTGCCCAAAGTGCTTCGCCAGCACATGGTATTGGAGCCGAGATGTTTTATTACCTTCTTGCCTTTTGCTTTCCTCGAAGAACGCGGTGTGGCTTCCATGGGCAGCTCAGTTAACTTCCTCATCTGAGCTCCTTCATTCGTGCTCTGCTTTGAGAAGGGGGAACAAGAGGGGAAAAACTGATTCAGCCCGAGTGCTTTCGGTGCATGAAAGTGAAATTTGCAGCCCTATTATTCTGCTGGAAGATTGATTAAAGAAGACAAGCCTTTGAACTTTGTTTCAAACAAGAGGCGGTTGTAATAACTGTAATCTTCTGCTTTATATTTCCCCATGTGAGGGAGGGAGGAACTCCATTTACCTCTCTGCCACGGTGAAAATGAGGGATGTAGGTGGCCTGCATTCAAACAGCAGCCGCCACAGATCCTCTCTGTACCTCTAAAAATCACACGTGGCCATTTTGTGTTGCTTACCGAGACTTAAAGCTGGCTCAGATTCCTTTGTGGGCTTCTAGCCCGAGTCAGGTTGAGCAGCAGAAATGACCCGAGCACCGTGTGGCCAGGATCATGGTCTGAACTCCTCTTCCAGCTGGAGTGAATATCAGTTCCCTGGGAGTTCCCAGCCTGTGATGTTTGCTGCTGAGCTGCAAACACCCAAATGGTCGTGCAGAGAGAGTCTGCAGGTCCAGCCATGCCGGGGATTGTCTCTGGCCAGCAGCAAACAATGAAAATAAAGTGTATGGAAGTGAATGTATACACAGCGAGCTTTCTTCTGTCCTGTAGTAGCAAATGCCAGATCCCTGTGGTCAAGCAGCTGTGTATTCTTCAGGCTTAGGCAAATTTACCAAATTCCACTTTTGTCAAAAGTCCTAATTTTTATTCACTGTCATTGTAAGAAAAGGGGAAAAAATGAAATGTGTCTTTGATCATTATGTAATTACTTGAGGATTTATCTTTGTGGTTGTAAGAGATAACTTTAAAAAGCCGTTTTTCTTTATGGTCCCCCTCCCTGTGTTCCGATTTGGGCGACTTAAGTTTAATCCTTTCCTCTGTCTGACTGGGTTCAAACCTGCTTTAATTGTTTCACAGAACATTTCCCTGGCAATGAAGTTGTAAGCAGGGGTTTGTGCATGTGAATGAGGGCAGAACTCCTGCTTCAGTAGTTGTACTTCATGTGCAATTCGATATGCAGCAAGGGAAAGAGCATCTCTTCACCTCACGTCTCCAGTCCTGTGTGTTCTGAGCAGCCGAAATTCCACATCTGGGGGGCAAGAGCCCTGGGGAATTGTGGCTTGTTTGGTGGCTTGAGAGGTCTCTGGAAATGTAAATTAAAATACCATTAGGTAGGAGGGGGAACTGAATCCCAGTGCTTTTCCTGCAGCACAGGGCATGAAAGAAAACACTGCTGTTATTGTCTGTGGGTTTTAGTGCCAACCTAAAGGATGTGGCTCAAATCACTGATAACCTGCTAAGCCGTGCCCACTGTTGTGTTAGTTCTTGTCTTTCATTAATTCTTTTTAAATTCAAGGGCTCATCCAATGAATTTCGTGTTTGCCCTTGCTGAGGTGCTGAGCAGTGTTTTAGCTCTATGCAATTGTTAGGGCTCCTCTGCATTGACCGAGGCTTTTTTCACTGATTGCATAAGGAGATTTCTACTTTTCCTTCTTCTGCAGGTGATATTTTTCCTCCTCTAAAGGAATTTAGATTATCAAAAACCAGGGGAGTGGAAAGACAAATATGCCTTATATCTTGGTTACTCTGCAGAGACCCCTTTATGCAAGGTTTGATGTGCAAGCAGTACAGGCAGGAAGGCATACATGGAAAATGGTGTCTGTGATGGCAGTGATGTGGAGATACTCTGTTTGATACTAGTTTAGTTTGAGGGTCTCTATTCAAACTCCCTTGGCATTACTGCTGTAAGTTAATTCAGAATAATTATGCCACAATTTACTCTCTGTAGATCCTACAGTCAAATCTCTTGCCATTGATGTCACCTAGTTCTCAGCTCAGTAGCTGTGCCTTCATAGCTGGAAATGAAATTATCTAGGTTTAAAATACATTTTCCCTATACTTAAAAAACCTGTTAGGCAGTTTTAATACCAAATCCGTTCCAGCTATAGAAGCAGAATGGAATAAACTCTCTGTGTGTCTGGCTACAGGCATCAGAAAATCCAGTTAAAGAACTAGATTTTCTCGTTACTTATTCAATGTTTGCCTTCGCTATATCCAGCCACACTTTGCGAAATAATATGTTCATGTACTCTCTCTGCCAACAATATTAATATTTCAACACTACATAGCTGAACCAGACTTCTTTGTTTGTTTCAGTATTAATTCTTTCTGTGCAGGTAAATACTGCCCTTAGCTTGGTGGGGCCGTGTGGAGAGCCTGCATTTTGTCTTGCTTTGGGGTTCAGCTGGGATGGTCAGCACAGGGGATTTATGGTTTTGCTTTTCAATCATAAGCACATCACAAACAGCCCCTGGTTTACAAACAAGCTGCAGACTTGTCAAATGGACAGCACGGCAGATCTCCTGAACTTGGATGGAGGAATTAAAACTGGGATAGACAATGCCAATGTCTGCATACAAATTCGCATGGTATTTATATATTCATGATGATCAAAAAAATACACTCAATTTTGCAGTAAGGCTTCTTCCCTTGTCTAGAGTCCAGCTGGGCATTTTGCTGTGCAATCCTGAGGTGTGTGGATGTGCTGAGTAGATTTTTCATTGACCTTTGGTACCATGAGACTTTCCTAGGAGGTCCCAAAGCTGCTCTTAGAACAGCTGAATGTTCATACTAAATCCCCCAGGCACACATAAAGCAGGGCTGGGGAAGGGCTATCCCAGGGCAAGAGAATTCTCCTTCCCTGGCACCTGTGAAACATCACTTGCACCATTCCGGTTGTTTTGTCCTTACTTATTGCACTGCCAACCTCTGAGCTCCTTGCCCGAATTTTCTCAGCTTAGTGGGGTTCCCTTTCCCTCCCAGTTAAGTCAGCTTGACCTGATGCTTCTGCAGCCTTGTCCCTGCCAGGTCTCTGTCACTCAGGCGTGTCCAGCCCACCCCCTACAGAGCAGACTCACAGAGCTGAAGGCTCACAGTGGTGCAGCAGCCCTGGAAACCAGCAGAACTCAGGAAATTGAGGAGTCCTGCCTCATTCAAAGATGTGAGCAGGATGAAGTTAGACAAAGTGTGGTCAGATGAAACTCTGCCTGTCACTCATCAGTGCTGGCATGGAAGGTAGAGCTTACAGAGCAGCCAGAGGCACTTGCAGATTCAGGAGGCAGCTGATTTCATTCGTACACCGGGAGATGGATGCTGGAGATCTGCATTTGTTGCCACTTTACGCAAAAGATTCAGATTATTTACCTTGCTGATTTTCTTAAAAATAAAAATTTCCATTTCCTTTGATGCAAGAGGATACCAGTGAGGAGATTCCTGTGTAAAAAAGGCTATTTTTGTTCACCAGGACGTCCTGCCCAAGTCCAGTGCACATCAGTGAAGGTCAGCCCTACATTCAGCCAGGTTTGGCTACAACCATCACCACGTGGGTCTCCTGCATGAAGCAAGATGCAGGGAAACAGCAACAATGTGTGGGGGTGGAAGTGTGTTCTCCATGACTGGAGCAGGCTGGAGACAGAGCTGGGCAGGCTGATGAGAGTGGAGAAGCCACAATGTCAAAAAGAGGCTCTGTCTGGGCTGCCCGGGTGATGGGAAATTTAGTCATATTTCAACTTTCCATTTTAGATGCTTTATAACCTTGGAAATTTATTGCCATTATATGGCTTAAATTTCAAAATACTTTAGAACTAACCTTGGGATCAAAATGTTCTTAGATTTTAATTTTTTTTTTCCTCCCCGGGACAAAAATATTTAACTTTTGAAGGAGCAATGCCAGGCTTGTACCTTTAATGAGCCAGTATATTTTTAGCTAAATCGCAACATCTATGCTATCCCTTTTTTTTTCCTTTCTCATTCCAAATATAGGAGTTTTTTTCCTTCCAAAAGAATTTTTAAATAAAAGCAATTTTCCTTTATCAGTAAGGAATTAAGCCCCTGTCGGGATCCTTTGATTTCTTCAGTGTACTAAAGGTAGGGCACAGGGGATTTTTAATTTCATGGTTTGTTTGGTATTTCAGAGGCAGTGAACATGAGTGGTTAGATTAGCTGATAGTGGATCAGAAATCATGACATGTTGTGTAGCTTTTATCAAGTCTTTTAAGTATTCTTTTGCTTTATTAACCCCTTCTGATAAGGTGTTATTTATACCCTACTTTAAAATGGGAATAATTCCTCACAAATGACAATTCAGCAAAAAGCAGTAAAAGATATTAAGTAATTTAAAGCACAAAGATGAAAGGGGATGAATCGGATTTCTTCACGGACTGGTGCTACTGAGCCACTGCTCCAGCTCCGTCTTGTTCAAATCCACCCCAAGGATGGAGAGCTCTCTCTGGGGTTACCTGGGGACACCCAGACCAGACAAATACCTCCTCTCATGAGGAAAAGTACTTAGAGGAAAAGTGTCCTCTACGAAGTTGGCCATGCAGATAAAGGGGCATTTTGGGACAGTGTAAGTACTGGCATTTTCCATGTTGTGCTTGCTTGCAGATAGCTAGGAGAGGTCAATATCAGGCCAGCAATTTTTTTTCTCTGTTCTAAAAATCACCTAAAATGCCAACATATTTGTGGCGGTTGGTTGTCTGGGTTTTTTTGGGGTTTTTTTTTTGTTGATTTAAAAATCGTCTGAATTGTCAGAATTAGATTCTGGTGAAATATTCTGCAAAATTTTGAGCAAAACAAGTGCTATTGTAACGGGGATTGTTTTCAGAAATAAGATGTATGAAACAGAGCATAATAGCAATAATAACAATTCAAAACCAGGACTTTGAAAATTGTTTTGGCCAAAGTCTATAGAAATCCTAATGAAAAGAAAAAACCCAGAAAAATATGAAGTGGAGGAAATTTCCCAGAAGAAAATTGCCACCTTTTGACAGGAAATACTTTACCTATTCTGATGCATGCATTTATGTTTATAATTCAGAAATTATTTAGGCTTTTGTTGCCCTCTGTATTTTAATGTCCAATTGATATTTAACTACCTTGTGATTACTAATGCATTTAATTAAGCTTGCTGTTCCTTACTTACTGGAACAAAGGAATCCTGGATACAAAAACAAAGCCATTTCATCTCCTTGTAGCAGGACTGAGGCTCTTTCAGCTGTGTATTGAAAATCAGGTTTATTCAGTGCTCCTGCGTGAAATGAAATACAGAATAAATATTTGCCGGGTTTTTAAAACAATAATTTGGGAACTTCTGCTGCTTCCATCAGCACTCAGGGGGTCTGGTTTGTGGCTCTCACTGAGTTCATGCCACTGATTTCAGAGGAGCTGCTCCTCCCTCCGCCTGTGTCGTGTGTCCGATGTGCTTTGGGTCCGTTTGGATGCTGAAGGGCCATGGGGGAAGGTGTATGAGGAGCAGCTGAGGGCACTTGGTCTGTTCAGCTGGACAAGAGGAGGCTGAGGAGATGCTCCTCACAGTCTGCAACTTCCCCCTGAGGGGAAGAGGAGGGGCAGGCACTGATCTCTCTGTGGTGACAGTGATGCCATGATGATTTTTTGCTTTTTCTTTATACCCTTTTTATACTCTCTTACATAGCTTTTATGTATTCTTAGTGCTTTTAGCCCACAGAGTTATAATTCTTTAAGTTTGATCACTTCCCTCAGACCCAATATCCCGTTAAGCCAAGAGCCCAAACACCCTGGAAACCCCAGACCCCGAGGGCCTCTCCAGAACACATTCTGTAAACAAAGCCAGGCCCAGCCAGGGGAAGGTTCCTCGCTGAGGGGTCTCGCTGGAGTCCCTCCCTGGGGAATCTTTGATAGATGTGCTAATTAGCAAGGCCTATAATTGCACACACATCACATTGTGGGGAGCCATTTCTTTGGTGGGCATTTCGGGGTGCACATTTCAGGCACACCTGAGGGTCCTTCAATAAACACCGAGGTAAAACCCTTTTTCCCTCTTAAACTGTGTTTAGCTCTCTTAATTTTAAGACCAGGAAAAGGCATCAACAGGACTCGAGGGAATGGCTAGAGCTGTGTCAGGGAGGTTTAGGTGGATATTAGAAAAAAGTTCTTCACCCAGAGGGTGCTGGGGCACTGGAAGGGGGTCCCCAGGGAATGGTCACAGCCCAGGAGTGTTTGGACAACAATCTCAGGCACAGTGTCACTCTTGGGGATGGTTCTGTGCAGGGCCAGGAGTTGGGCTCGATGATCCTCGTGGGTTTCTCCCACCTCAGACTGCTCTGTGTTTGTGTGGAGCTGTCCAGGTGGGTGGCTGGGGATGGAACCCCCCAGTGCTCTGCCAGCCGAGTGAGAGGTTTGCTGCCCTCCACAGCAGTTCCTCAGCCCTGGAACACCGGAGTGACACCGACATTGGCCCCAGGCTTCAAACCCACCTAAGGAAAAGGGAGAATTTCCAGGTTTGCAGCTCCCCCTGTGCACATGGAGGCTCAAACCTGGGCTCTTGCCGTGCAGAGTCCAACTCCGGGCCCTCCCTCCAGCAGCGACTGACACGGAGCTAGCAGAGGATTATAACTTCAAAATGAGACTGAGCAGTGGGAGCAGATGAGTGTTTAAATAACAAAGAGTCTCTTTTTATGCAAATGTCCCAAGCACTAAAATACAAAGAGAGGATCTCATCCCTCTCCTACCCTCTGAGAAGCTGGGAAGTGTAAGCAAATTGCTCCTACATGGAAGGGGAGGGTTTTCCTCCTTTTCTGTAGCCATTGTGTGTTCTGCAAGAAAAGCAGAGGAGAGATGGTGAACATGAGCCTTCCCTGGCATCTGGCTTGGAGGGAGGAGAAGCAAAGAAGCACACAAGGCTGGAGTGGGCAGTCTAACTCATTCCAGTCTTCTCCCTCTCCCTCCTACCTGGGCTGAAAAAGCACTTGATTCATTTGTTTGCTTGCTGTCCTGGAGAAGGTTTGCGTGCCTTGAGAACCAGAGCACTGCAACTCTGGCAAGAAACTTCCAAAACAAAAGAATAGGAAAAAGAAAAATTGGATCAGTAGACATCTTCCACTGTGGGAGAGCCCTTTCCCTCTCCATTAAATTGAGAAAGCCACAGTGCAAAAGGAGGGTGAGTAGATGAGAGTCAGAGCAGCGCAAAATTCCATCAGCCTCCTGTCTGACGGAGGCTTTGTGGACAGCGAGGCTGGTGGTGCCCGTGCTCAGGGCACAGGGTTAATTACACCTGAGGTGGCACCCAGGTGACCGTGAGTGGGAGGGTCTGTGGTGGAACAGCAATGAAAGCTGTCTGCAGACAAACTGGTTTATAAACCTGGAGCCCTCTCATTCTCTGAGAGGCACTGGCTTCCTTATTTCTTTTAAGACTGGTAGGAAATCAGTCCCTGAGGCAGCTAAAGCCTGCTGAAGATTTGAGCCAGGTTCTATGTGCCTGAAAAGTAAAAAAATCTCTGTCTCAGCTGGGAACGTGCTGCTGGTCCCCACAGCACCTCCCTTCACTGCTGCTGGGAGGAATTTTTTCTCTGTCTGTAGCCTCTGAATTTAGGGAAGGAGGACTGAAGGGTCAGAATAAAACCCAAGGCACAGCAATACTTTCTCCACCTGACCTCTGGGCATCTTTCCCTTATTCCTAGGGGAAACTTTTCTTCTAGGAAATTCAATAGAAATATAGCAAATAAGAGTGCTCTGAGTCCTTTCCTCTCCCACACTGCTGCTCTTCATTAGAAAACTCTGTACCTCCACCTGATAGAAAGTCTTATCTGACCTGACAGCAGCTGATTTATTTACCAGCTACAAAAGGAACATCAACAATTCTGTTGTTGGGGAGGAGGAGATGCTGCACTAGGAAGGTGATAACCTAGAAAGGGATATTTCTGCACGGAGAATTTTGATTGAGATTTGATTTTTGGAAAGGAGCAGGAAGAAGATACTTTCATAGGTGCAGAGGAAGGTCCTGTGAGCAGGCTCTTGGATTTGTGTGACTCTTCAAGCGCTTTCAAATGTCAAATTTTCTGCATGGTGGTGCTGGGGAATTGTCCCGGCTCAAAGGTGTGCACCAGAACTGCAACAGAGTGTTTATTTTGGACAGGATGTTCTTATTTTCTGCTGCTTGTAAAGCCTCTGGCCCAAAGGGATTCCCTGCCTTGCTGACATGAAGATGTTATCTCTGTAAATATCCCTGCTGTTCTGCATGCCTGCACTTGCAGTGTTGGTGGGAGAAGTCAATCAGAGTATCAGTAAAATCCATGGGCGGAGATCTTCAGAGCTGCCAGTTCCCGTGGGCATCCAAATCCCCCAGGCAGCTTCGGTAATCTCAGCTCGTAATTATTATCAGTAAACATTTTGCTGTTGGGAGCAGGTGAGAGTGGCTAGAAGGAACTGGCTTGAATCCAAGGAATTTATATACCACCTTATTATCATAGTCACTGTGTCAGGGAATAGATGGGGTGTTTTCTCACTGCATTTCAGCACTTTGGTGACTGAGACACAGCAAAGCCCACAGTCTAACCAGAAATCTCTGTCCGTTTGGGAATTTGAACAGAAATGTTCTGTATTCCGGGCCAGTGCCCTAACGTGCTCCTTTCCTGCCCTGTTATCATGCATTAAGGGAGAGATGGATGATTTCAGTGTGTCGTTTTCATAGGGAGTGTTGACAATTCATTATTTTCCCCTGTATTCCTATGAAAATATTTCTGAAATTCTTTCTTGTAGTAAATTAGGCATTTTGGAGTTTCAATATTTTTTAAACAAGGTTTTCTTTCTGTTTGTATATTAATCCATGCTATTTCCAATTCTGAATTTGTTTCATTGTAATTTTGATTTACAATAAACCAATATTTTAATCCAACCTAATTACTTGTCCCAAATTGTCATCTTCAACAAAAATTCTGTGATTGATTTCACAATATGTCCCTGTGAAAATAGAAAAGTGAAAGCAATATGAGCGAACTGTCAGCATTCCAAGATAAAATGAAAAAAAAAAAATCCTGAAGTACAAATTCCAAAAGGATCCAGCATTTTTTTCATTTAAATTGGTACAATATTACTGAGACATAGAAATCAGTTTTGCACCAATAGCTTTTCCACTGTGAATGCTGAGATGAAAAGACTGCAGCCAGTGTTGTCTGAGACCAGCTAAACTCTCACAAAGTAGATATAAAAAAGTAGCAGTAATATTTTCACAGCCATAACCAGAAATTCTCTCACAGAGCCACTGCTATGCAAAAGTTTTGAAACAGAGCAAAGATGAATATCAAACAACAAAGCTGCTATTAGCACTTCTCTTTACCTTGTTCTGCCATCCTCTCTCACCTTGTAAACCACCTCCTTGAAACCTCATCCCTTCTGTTTTTGCAGCAGTGAGCCTGATAGGAAAACAGAGTGAAAAGTAATTTAATGTAGATGGGTAATTGTGTCCCACCTCGGCTCCTCTGCCGCTCGCAGCTCCGTGGTACCCGAGTGCCTTCCAGGAGTGCAGCGAACGGTGCGGCTCGCAGCTGGCACGTGTTTGTTCTGTCGTCCCTCCTCGGGGGAAATCACTTCCAGCTGAGTGATTTGTGAGGCATTCTTTCTAAATATGTGCACACGGGATGCTAAATATTTGCTAGGAAAAGGCCAGGCCAAATGAATTCCTTCTGCAGTGGAGGAAAAATGGAGTTTGGGAGGATTTTTTTGTCTCGGGAGTTAATACTGTAGTAATTAGGCAGAGCTGTACCTGCACAGAGACGTGGTGTTGCTGCCACAGATGCAGCGATCCCTTTGGGAGGCTGTCAGGGAACATGGGTGTGTGTCAGTGAACCCGGAGATGAGGACTTGCAGGCAGGGAGAGGAGAATATACAACAATTTAAATGAAAATATTCGCTCCTTGCCCTGCTTAAGCAGAACTCCAAAGCTGTGCCCTGGCCGGGAGGCAAATGTCACCCGTGGAGTCTCACAGCAGGGTCAGGATCCGGGTGATCGTGTTCTCAGAACTGTGCCAAGTTATCCAACATGCAAAGCAGAAACAAGACGTGTTCCTCCCGAAACACTGAGTCTCCAGAGTGCTCTGGGATAGAGAACGTGTCGTGTTTATTGCCCTGTGCAGATTCTTGTGTGTTCCCACATGCAGAGCTTCGTCCCTGACAACTGCTGGCATCCATCTCCAGCAGTCTTTCAGTGCTCCCCTGTGGGACTCCTGGTCGTGCTCCATGCACCACATCTCTGTCTCACTGACTCTGCACTGATCCAGAGGCA
The DNA here is from genome assembly GCA_013400235.1 of Oriolus oriolus. Taxonomy (NCBI): domain Eukaryota; kingdom Metazoa; phylum Chordata; class Aves; order Passeriformes; family Corvidae; genus Oriolus; species Oriolus oriolus. The sequence continues at coordinate 1,293,630 of VXBT01014143.1, forward strand.
CAGCTTCCCCGGGAAGGGTTTTCCTGTCTCCTCACTGTGCTTTTTGGAGAGGAAGGAAGGGACTGGAAGGGAACACCAAGATAAGATGGTGAGCATCTCACTGCTCTGTGCCTCAGCACCCCTAGCAATAAAAATACGTAAAATTTTCTCCTCCATTAAACTTTGGGGATCAATTTGTGACTGTTCATAAGGCCAGGAGCTACTAAAGAAATGGATTTTTTTGAGTGTTCAGTTAATAAGTAGCTTTAAGAATTATCGCAGCTCTGAGCTGGGTTTTTCTACACATTCATGTTTGTCCCTCATTTCCTGCAGCAGTTTGTTTTTCCTGTGAATAAAACATTTGCAGGCACCTCAAGCACTGTTTCCTTAGACCAGTGTTTTCGTTTAGGATACAAACCAGATTGGGGTGACAATTTTGCTGGCTTCTAAATAACTCATATAGAGTTGAGCATCTTAGCAGTACAAGTTCTTCTCCAGGAAGCTCGTACCTGGACAGTGCACCCTGTAATGGGACAAATAATTAAATTCAGCAAGTTTGGGTGAAAAATATAATCAAAATGAAGGTGATTTCTTCTTTATGTAGCTTTCCTGCCTTCCCTTGCCCAACACCTGCTCGTTGCTGTCACACTGAGCTCCTTCCTGGCTCTTTGTGCTCTCCTGCCCCTGGTCCAGAGCATCCCTCATGGCTCCCAGGAGGGCTTCAGGTTCAGGAGAAGCTGCTGTGCTGGGAGAGTTGTTCATGTCATTGCCAAACCAACCCTCTGGTGCCTCTTTGTAGGGGAATTAAAGGTCACAGGGAGCTCTTGGGAAGAGATGAGTGCATGAAGGATTGGCACCTTCACCTGCTGGTTTCTGTGAAACATTCAGCACACAATTATAAAGTGACCCTGACTTCTGAGGGCTTTGCCCTAAACCAGGCTATTTCCATCAGTGGACAAGCCATGGCTGTGTGCAGGGTTCTGGCTGAAGCTGTTTTTCGGAAGGCTGAGTGGTTTCAAGACATGGTGTGGGGGAGCTGCCACTCCTTTCCTTTGCTCTGTGACTTTCATGCATTCACATGGACAACTCTGTTCTCTAACCAGCTTTCCCAAAAATTGGAAATGAGCTAGAGGGGAAATTAAAACCATCATCTTACCCTCAGACGCCCTGTGAATATGATACATATTTTTTTTTAATAAAATCTCTTCTAGATGTAACGAACAATAATCTATCTTTCTCCAGGCTGTTGACTTTCCTGTAAAGAACAATGCAAAACAGTGTCCTTCCTGCAGCAATCACAGAGGCTGTTAAACACCACCTCCTGGGAGGACCTTGTTCTCATCTAAGCATGATGCTTTTCTGACTAATTTAAATTTATCCTTATTCAGCCTCATTGCTGTCAGGGCTGCTCCTCAAAATAGAACTTTTCCATAGGTGAAAGTCCCTAAATGCTGAACTGGAAAGAGGCAGATTTATGCCAGATTTTTAAAGTTATCTATTTAAAATTCTTCTTTAAATATTAATATAGGTTAGTTTTAAGATGATGTTTTTATATGAAGTGGCTTTTAGGCAAGGAATTTCTTTTTTGGTTATGTTTTTCCCCTTCCTTCTCTATCATTCTCTGCAAGTACCCTTTGGAATCCAGTGTGGCTGGATAACATTGACTTTGCTTTGTGGATATCTTCAGAGCTGAGGTCATGGTAGCCTCCCTGTGAGGGATCTAAAAGTAATTTTTGATGTTTAATGTGATTAATTTTCTTCTTTTCAATATTTTTGTAAAGGATGGTTTCACAGTTTTCTGATGTTTTCTTTGTAGAGACCTTTCCTCTGATTTGTTCTCTGTATTAGAAAACATCGAGTTTTGCAGCAAGGCTGCTTTGGTTTGATTCTAAACATTTCTCTGCTTCTATTGACACTGAAGTCAATAAAAAGACTCAGTGTTAGGAAAAGGGATGTTATTTTCCTTGTACAACAACAGTGGCATCATGAGAGAGTTCTGGTGTCCCATCTGAGCCCTCCTTGAGCCTGGGGCATGGTGGCTTTCCCAGCCCTGTCCTTCCAGTTTGCTGCCACTTTCCAGCTGCTGCTCAGCTTCCCTCGTGGGTGACACCATCTGCAGCTGCTGGGGAGCTGAGAGTGAAGTCAAGGGAAAAGAACACAACTTGACTCACTTACTTTCCTTCCTGGGAGAAGGGAGGAGGATGGAAGACAGGAGAAGCAGTGATAGCTGCAAGGCTGAGTGGTTTTCCAAAGGATTCCGTGAGACATCAGCTGCTCTGAGAAAGCAGAAGCTGAGAACAATTCTGCTGTAAAACCGACTTATTTCTGATCACTGCCGTGAAAAATTGTGATGTGCTGTGATAAAAATTGTCGTGTTGATTTCTTGGGAAGCTTGGCGGGTCATGCACTGCTGTCTGCCCAGCCTCCGTGGGCTTTGGGATTTTTGCATCATCCTTCCTCTGTTAATAAATGACCTGTAACATCCCTAAAACTTTTCTGAAACAAATCTGGGATTAGCCTAGTTCAGGGAGCATCTGGATCAGTGGTGCTGTGCCCTGTGCTGTGCCCTGTGCAGCGAGATGATGTGAGGAGCTGTCTTTGTGATGCACTGACTGCTCAAGGGAGCAGTGGAGTCACCAGCCTTGGAGGAGTTTAAAAGACATGTAGATGTGATGCTTAGGGAGATGTTTCAGTGGTGGACTTGGCAGTACTGGGTTAACAGTTGGACTTGATGATATTAAAGGTCTTTTCCAACAAATTGTCTTTCTCTGACAATTCCACAATTCCAGACTGGTGTTCTGGGCTTGGTTTAAAACTCTGATTAAGCTTAATATATGTGTCCAGTTCCTATCTGCTGTGTGGTTATTTAAATGAAGATGTCCTCCTCTTGCTTTCCAGGCCCTCTACCAAGGTGAAAAATTTGCAAAATTATCTACTACTTCCAATCCCAACCTTCTCCATCCATGGGAAGCTCCTCCAGTCCTGTCTGGTAAGTCTCCTTCCTTTCACATTCAAATACTTTAAAAAGTCATAATACCTATGAAACTAGATAGGGAGATCCCAGGGAAATCCACTTTGTGAGTGGTAAAACAAAATGTATTTTATGCATTCGACATTTTCTTCATTGAGTTGAAGGGAAAGAAGTAAAATAAAAGAATTTTTAGCTTCTTGTCTGTAAAGTTTGAAACAAGCTGAAATGCCTAACTTCAGTGTGGACTAAAGCTCTAAAGAACTCGATGAAAATCATTGAGGACATGACTTGGTTTGTGTGAAAGGCCAAAGAGGACTTGCCATTTGCTTGCAAATCACCTCAAGCTGTCCTGGCAAAGCTGCAGTGGGCACTGCCCTGCCACAGTACCTGGAGGATCCTGGGGGGTCGGTGCTGGTTCAAACACTGGTTCCTTCCCTACCTTAAGCTTTTCATAAGGATCACTCAGCAAAGAGAATACAGGCTTTGGGCTGGAGACAATCTGTTTATAGTGCTGGATGTGCAAATACTGAGCTGCTGCATAAGGAGAGTGTGATGTGCTCGTTGTCTGAGGTCTGTGTTTGCTTCCAGCGCGTTCCCTGTGTGTGTGATACTCAAGGCTACAGAAACCTGCTAATGTGAATTCTCTGGGCAGCTGCTGTCGAGCTCACATAACTGCCATAGCTTCGTATAAACTTCTCTCAGATGTGCCAAACTGTCAGCACTGAAGAACACTCTGGGCCAGCTCTTAGAGGGTCCAGTAATTTCTTGTGGCTTAGGCAGTATCTGGGAACGTTCTGGTTTTGCCCCGCTGACTTCTGAAGATGAGAGTTTTGATTCTCAGCAGCATCTGGACCTCTCTTACATCCAGCTGATGTGGGAAACTTATTAACCTTTGCTGAGCAGAGTTTGCTTTTTAAAAAATGGATCAAAAGAGCATGTTTTGATACATTAAAAAATGCATGTCATAAAACTGCTGTTTCTGTGCCTGCCGAAGCCAAGAACTGCTCAGGCATGAGAAAGAGCAAAGAGAAAAAAGCCAATAAAAACTATCCAAGCCTAACAGAAATATTAGGAAAGGAGATGAAAGACAACCACCCGGGATGCCCATGAAACAACTGATTTTAATCCCCTGCTGGTGCTACACATTTCCTTAGAAAGGGAATTTATAGATGAAGGAAAGGTTGCATGGATAATGTACTTGGTCAGTGCTTGTAACCCTCAGCCTGGGGCCAAAAGCTCCTTAAAGGCAAGGAATGATGCTTTTTGTAGATATCAGAAATTCCCCTATTTCTTGCATGTCCTCTGCAGATCTGACAGTTCTTTAGGGAAGGAGTGCTGGCCTCCAGTCATACAGAGAGGAGGCAGCAAACGTGCACAAGGAGGAGGTGCTATGGACTTAGGAGCTGCTCAGTCTTTGGAAAAGTGGAACTGAAAGAAATTTATAACTGATTGGAGAGACTGGGAAGAGTTTGAAAATGGTAGCACCAGGTTCATACTGCTGAGATAAAGCTTGTAATACCGTGGGCTTGTGAAATCCTTCAGGATTTATCCTTATGCAGCAGTATGGGTTTGGACAGTGGCCAGGATGCCATCTGCAAGTGTCCAACAAAAATCCAAAACACTTTATAGAATAGATATTGCTCTCCCTCCACTCCCCAACAGCAGTTCCAGCCAAGTGGGAATGGAGGAATTTTATAAGATTAGTGGGCTACAGGCTGCAAGCAGAGAGCTAACCTTGTCTGCCTCTAAAGCCAGGGCTATAATCTCTAAATTGAATTTACATGATTTATCACATCCAGGAAGATGGGTGAAACAACCAGAAAAAGTAGAGGAGAAGGGAAGAGATGATGGCCATTGGACTGGAGGGCTTTTTTCTTGTCAGTGGTAAAATGCACAACTCAAGCCACTGAAATGGGATTAGTAGTGGGTCCCCAAACCAAATTGTCCTGAAACACAGAGATTCTTAATACATTGTTTTCAAAATGCAATATCTCAGGACAGCGACCCATCTGTTGTCAGGAGGAATCAGATGGAAAGTGCATTAAAAGTTGGAATTAGTCCCCACTGGGAGATCTGCACTGAGTCATGGTGATATATGGGATCTGTGCAAAGGGAGGAGAGACAATATTGTCCCCATGATTTATGCATTGCATAGTCACTGCCACTTTCTACAGCGTTCCTGTTCTGCTGGCTGCAGACAACAGCAAGGAGAGGGTCCCCCCGGCTCCTTTGCAGTCTCGTTGTGCTGGGGTTTTAGTGGTGAAGCAGCTCTGTTAGGATGGGGGAAACGTGTTTGAAAAACAAGGAGAAACTCACACAAAATGCGAAGGCCAACAGAAGCTGGCCCAGGAGAAGAAACAGCAGATTTGATGCATTTTGTTCACTTGATGCCTTAATGTAGGGTCAAAACAGAGAAGGATGGTTTGTTTAAGCATCTCAAGTATGTTCCTTCTTCACAGCCAGCTTTCATGACATCCAATAAAGGCACTGTACAGATGTAAATCCAGGGAGGACTAACAGGGAATTTGGGCTGTGCAAGACCAGGCTGCCTTCGGAACAGTGTGGGTCTGCAAGCAGGCTCAGTCCAGGGGTCAAGGAGAGCTAAAACCATGTTTGTCTGTATAGGTAAAATAAGAATTAGACCCAGCACAACTGCAGCTGCTGAGCTTGTGGTGTTTCTAATAAAACCCAGCCTGTCTTTCCTTCTGTGATCCCGTACTCCAGCCCTTCCCACTGCTCCTCAGCTGTGCAGGCAGTTGGCTTTCATCCAGCCAAGTGCTCTGATTTTACTTTGCTTCTTCTTAAGGAACAGCTACAACTAGGACAGGTATAAAGCCACATCCTGAAAACTTCCCCTACACACCTTGCAAAGGGACTGATTAAAGATTTCTTGTTTTCCCTGGGAAATCTGGGCACCTCCTAAGGAAGAGTTATGAAATTGTTTCCCTTGTTAACTGCTGAGATCTTCTTGGAAATCCTATCATATTTCATTTTTATTACCTGTTACTAGAACTACACGGGTGGCATATTGAAGAACACTTGTCAAAAAAATGTAGCATTTTTCTTCTATTAGGAAGAAATGAAATTTATCTCATAACCTGATCTCCTTCTGAAATTACTATAGATCCAGGCAAAGAGGAATTGAAGATAATATATTTTCTTCATTTATTGCATTAGCATTCATCAACTTTCCTTGTATTTTTCCATCTTTCTTTTTCTTTTTCTTTTTTTTTTTTAAATAAAACCCCCAAGTACTTAAAGGCTAGTAAAGACCATTTTGTTTTGGTTTTGCTGAGTTTTGCTGGTTAGCTGAAGCTGGCACTTGGCCAGCCTCACATCCACATAGTCTCTGTTAAAACTTGGTGGGGTGCCACTCCAAGGAGACACCTCATTAAATTCGTGTTGGCAAATGTTTGTCACCCTCTCAGGAGCTCTGCAGTGATTAAGGTTGGGATTTTCCTCACCTCATCTCTGAGCCAGCTCCTGGAGCCATGCTAACAGGCACTTTCACAGGTAGCCGGGATTACTTGCCCTCTAAATTGCCTTTCTGTCTCTCTGCTGTTGAGGGAGCCCGGACAACAGGCCCAGGTTACACACTTCATTTTTTGATGCTTAAAATGAGATGAATTTCATCCTCCAATTCCTTCAAAACTATTTACTTGATTTTTCTTCCCTGCTGCCTCTGGCAGGAGTATGTTTCAGATCGGTTTTTCCCTGCACGAAGAGATCCTTGCTCAATTCCTCCAAGGCTTGACCTTTCCCGAGCTTTTTCATTTATGCCACCTGCCTCCCACATTTGACATAGCCCTAAACAGTTTCGTAGAATCTCATGAATTCTCTTTAGAGTTATGTTTTACCTTGATCACCTCTGAGTCTCCTCTCCCCCAACAAATACAGGTCGTGTTCACCCAGTGCTTGTGTGTGAGGCGCCAAGCTGCTGAATCAGTCTCGTATTGCCTGAGCTCCTTCCTCACAGCAACATCTTCTGGGCCAAGCTCCTGCTTGCTTGGAATGTGACAGGGAGGGAGAGGAAGGACACGAGGAAATTATTTTTCCTTGGCAGAGGCTCTTGTGCTGGAGGAGCCCTGGTGCAGCTGAATGTCTCTGGAGTTGTGAGGAGGTTGCTGAAGGCAGTACAGTAGCTCCATGAAGGGGGTTTTTGTGCCAAGATTTATGTGCTGGGAAGTTTTGAGAAAAGTGGAATGGATTCGTTGCTCTCTCTGGCTTTGCCTGTTTTTATGGTGTGTGTTGGGGTTTTTTTGGGTGTTGTTTTTTGGGGTGTTTTTTTTGTTTTTTTTTTTTTTCTGTCAATTATTTTGGGTTTTTTTTTCCCAAAACAAACATTTGGGACCGTCAGGCGCACTGGAAAAAAGGTTGGAGGTTTGGTGAGCAGCTTCCAGGCCACACAGACATATTTCCCTCTTCTTTGTTTCTTTTCCTATGCAGTTACCCTGAAATTCACTTTCCTGTGGTCTGGGTTGTTTCTTTAGCTTGGGCACCAGAATACTGTGGAGGGAAAGGCCATAAAAGCAGAGCATGGTTCAGCATTACCCAAATGGCACAGTTGTGAGAGGTGCTGTAGTTTGGGACTGGTTTTGTGCAAATAACTTACCCAGCAGTGTGTATTGCACAAAGTGGAGCATCTCAATCACAATCTCAGTTCAGTGCTTGCTGAAAGCTAATCCTGTGCCTTCACGTGCTCTCAAGAGCTTTCAGCTTAGGTACACACTGAGCCTTGGGACAACGGTGTAAGGAAGGCTGATATGAGAGAGAATTGGGTATTTTGAGGAAAAAGACTGATGAAGAAATGGGAAGGAGGAGAAGCTGTTTAACATTCAGGCCTTGCTCAGATATGTACAGAGAAATCAGTCTCCCCTCTGGTGAGGGCTGGGGTGCACCCATCCTGCCCCACTCCAGCACTGTCCCAGCCCGTTCCTGAGACCACCAGGCTGATGTTTGCAGTGCATCCACCTCTTCAGCTCTGTCTCTGCTGCTGGAGCCATCCCAGCTTGTGTCTGCCAGAGCTGGTGATCTTGCACGGAGAAGGGAAGAATATCCACTGTAAACCTCACCCACAACATCACTGATCTGGAAGAACAACTCCCAGGAACCACGTGAATGAATGATTTATCAAAGGTAGTTTTGACCCTTGCCAGGGTCGTATTAAACACCTTCTTTCTTTCTGCCTGACTGTGCGTAGCCTGGAGAGACTGGGCACATTGATATACGTTTTTCCCATCTTATTCTCTGTTATCTGAGCCACAGTGAGAGAGTTTCAGCCTTTGAAAATGTGTTGGGCTAAGCTGAGAGGACAGTAAATACAGAAAGATGGTGTGCTCTGCTGTTGTAGCGGGGGCCAAGTGGTTTCTGACAATTTTATTGGATATTACTTATTTGTGAGTCTGATGTCGAGAGTCTGCTGCTCCCTCAGCAGCAATGGAGCTGCGTGTAGACAAGTTTTGGTTAATTTCCATTAAAAATAAGATTGTTTTTATCTGGGGGAGGCACTAAATGCTGTTCCCCAGGGGCAGGAGGGATTCCCCACTCCTTGGAAACTTCACATCAAAAGCTGCTGTCCTACATCCCAAGTTCAGTCCACCAAATTTTGATTCCAAAACATCTATGTTACCCTCCAAACAACCTCCCATTTCACCCTGGAGAGTGTGACAGGCACCTGCACAGGGCTGAGACCTCAGATTTAAAAGACACGTGTATGGGACACTTGGGAACATAGTTAGTGGTGGGCTTAGCAGCACTGGATCAATGGTTGGACTCAAGGAACTTGGAGATCTTTTCCAACCTAAATGATTCTTTATGGACTTCCCAGCCTTTTACTGCCATGAGAAGGACTGGGAGCCTTATATTTCCCACCTCAAGAGGGAGGTGTCCCTTGCCCTGCGTTATTTGGGTGACAGCACCCTTTGCACCACAAGGTTTTTCACTTCACAGTCGGGAAGTAAGAAAACACTAGATTTTGTCTGAAGAAAAACCTTTGAATCTGCCAAATACTCGTGAGACAACACAACTTGCAAAGTGTCAGGAATGTGGCTGATTTATGACTGCTTTGTGGGCGTAATTTTCTCTGCTTGCTGGTCCTAAGCTTTATTTGCTTTGGGAGAATACCACTGTGAGTGTTTCGGTGTGACATTTACAGTTTCCCTCATGCAAATTGGCCCAGCAGCAGCCCAGGGACAGCAGACCATGAACTTATAAGGGCTGGCAGGGAGAGCGTACAGGGAGGTCAATATGAGGGTGTGATTTCTCCTCCCTATAGAAGGGAAGCTGGGTCAGTGGCTGTGGAAGGATGCTCTGGAGAGCTGACGCAGAATTGTTTGCATTTTGTTTCAGCTGCCCTTTTTTTCCAGCTAAATCAAACTGGTATTTTGGGGCCACACTGCTTAGTTTGAAGGCTCGAGGCATTTTTCTTTCTGAATGATGCTGTTTAGTTTATTATTTTTTTGTCTGCGTGGTTATTTTTAAGAAAAGTGGTGAGGATTTATATTGTTCCTGTCTTCTGCTTCCCTAAACCCTTACACAGATTTGTAAATCACCTGATCCAGTGTTTTGTGAAAGAGGAAGGGAAGAGAAAACACACTTAGGAGCTGAATTTGAAGGTCCATCTAGAAACAAAACATTTCAGATGAAGGGAAAAATCAAGTTCTATAATTGGAATTGATTTTTAAGGTTCACCATGGAGTTTGCACTGCAGTGGAGACCTGAGAGCAAGGAAAAAAGATGCACAGCAGGCACACTGAGACAGCGGTATCGGGCACTGTAGAACCTGGTGGTGCAGTGTGAGACACTGCAATTCTCTGAAGAGGTGGAGGTGCTAGCTCTGATATCTTGGAGTAAGGTGTGCTCTGCAGCAAGAGCTGGCACTGCTTGAGTGTTTGGCTAGATATGGCACTGATTTATCTCAGGAAGGAGTTCTGTGCAGCAGGGCACTGTAGGGAGACGGTTGCTTGTGATTTACTCATTGTGCCAAACTCGCTTCGAGTTTTATTTTTAAAAACCCTGCGTAGTCTCTTTTTCCTGCCTCCCTCTCCCGCACTGAGCAGCACTAAATGCTGTTTGCCACCGAGGACATTTAAACTAATTTTTCCAAAGTGCTGATGAAGCAGGACACACTTTTACTGCTGTCATAACACCGCTCAAGCTCGCTTCCTTGATTGCGTTTGTAAAACACCGACCTTAATAAGTTCGCACCCCAAGGAGCGGCTGGTGCAGGCTCAGCCCCCGAGTGACAGCCCATCTGCTGCGTGTCCTGCTGGCCAAAATGACTTCATTACCAGGCAGTGCTGGAGGGAGAGCAGGGGCTGGCAGGGAGCTCAGCTTTGCTGTACCTACCGCTATGCTCCTGCCCGGTTCGATCCCGCGGTGCGTGCCAAGGTAATTGGCAGGTCCTGGTGCTCCTGCTGGGAGACTCTTTCGTTGCCCAGCACGATTCCTGCCGGCAGGGAAACGTGCTCTTTGCGTGTCAGCACATTTGCACACTGCTGTAGGACCCGGCTGCACGCAGAGTGAGGCGGCAAGGGGAGGAGAGGGGCAGGACATGGTAAAACAGGCAACTGGAGCCCATCTTTGCCTGCCTAGCAAGTGTTAAAAAACCCTTTCAGCTAGATGCCCTCAGCAGCACAACAAGAAAAATATGAAAGTCTGGGGACCCCCACTCCAGCCCCAGTAATAACATCCTGTGAGTCTGTTTCTGATGCACATCAAGCTGTGCCAGCAGAGGTTCGGGCTGAACATCAAGAAGAATTTCATCACTGAAAGGTGGTTAAGCATTGGAACGAGCTGTCCAGGGAGGTGGTGGAGTCACCATCCCTGGAAGTGTTCAGGAAATGACTGGAGGTGGCACTGAGTGTTATGGTTTAGTGGCATGGTAGGGTTTGGTCAAAGGTTTGACTCAGTGGTCTTGGAGGCCTTTTTCATCCTGAGTGATTCCACGTGGAGCAACACCCGGGTGTGACTGGATGCACATCCTGGCACTGCACAGCCCTGGGCTGGGGATGGCCAGCTGAGCCTCACCCAAAGCAGTGCCAGTCAGGACTGTCTGCGTGTCTCTTCTGGAGAGGAGGCAATTCTTTAGTCACACTCGAGTCTGTAGCACATAGTGCGCTGTCACAGGCAAGAGAAGTGTCTCTCCACTTACCTGAAAAGAGCTTGGGCCAAGTTCTCTTTGATCTCCTGATCAAATCTGCAAATTTGCCTCGGCTCCAGCCTGGGGCACCTGCAAGTGAAAGCCAGCCTGCAGCTCAGTTCCTGTCCCCTGGGTCTGACCTGCAGGTACGAAGTCACTTCTGACTTCTCTGGCTCTCCTGAAAATGCACAGTCTGTCCAACCCCGAGCTCGTCTCTTTCTCCCTCTTCCACCCCACACACCTCTCACCCTCTCAGTCCTGCCATTGCATCCACTCCAGTCAAAAGGCTCCTGTGGAAGCAGCGATCCCTCTGAAGCAGGCTCTGGAGTGGTTCCTCTCAGCTGCTGCAGCCTCCCTGTGCACATTCACAGTGGCAGCTCAGTCTCCACAGCCAGGGGCCCTACTATTTCAGTCCTGGCCTTGGTCTGGGAAGACTCTGGTGGCAGATTGTGATTCAGTAATAATGATAAAAGGTTGGGTGTTTGTGGAGCTGTTCATGCTTACAGCTGAATTAACAGTAGCTAATTAATTTTCTCACTGTTGTGATTCACTGGGGCAGCATTTTCTCCAACTGTGGCTAAAACCCTCTCCAAAGCTTTGTCCTGTCAAAGGCACTGACACAGGATGATACCAGACACTTGTGTTCTCACCCCTGCTTACACCCCCTGTTTGCTGCTTCCTTTTCCTTGCTCAATTTTTTGGGTCCAGATGAATATGGAAGTGGCCCCTGAATGAAAAGAATAGACTCGACTAAGTCTTGCTGGGGTTTTTATGTGAAGTATCTCCTGCCTTATGTTCTGCCTCTCCCTCTCAGTGTTTCTTGGTTAGGATTTTGTGCCTTCAAGTCATGTCTTGATGAGAATCAGACTGGGCACTGAGTCCTGTTGGGGAATCAGATGCTGGGGGTAGTGACTGAAGCTTTTTGGCAATTTGCTTTCAAATGTCTTGGCAACAGGAATAATTTAGAGCTAATGAAATAGATGAAGAGGAAAGAGGAGGTCATCTCTCAGGCTGGAAAAGGCAGCTTATGTCATTTGCTCAACACTGGCTTTAAGACAGTCCAGCTGTCCCAGAGAAGAAAATGTTGTGGGTTTCTTCTCCCTTTTCTCTCTTTGATGTAGGCACTCACTTGGGCTGCAAGAGGTGTTGAGGCATATCTGGGCTGAGTTGGGCTCTGCTGGGGCTGAATAAGTGAGGAAACAAAAGAAAATCTTGGTGGCACAGACCGTGTTTCTTTGCTATTTAAAGAAGCTCATGACAGTAAGAAATGGTTTGCAGAGTCATTGCAATATTTGTATAGGTGTGATGAAACCCTGGGCCTTTGTCTGGGGGACAGGGAAGAGTGGATTGCATCTCTGAACTTCCTCCATGCTCCCCGGATCCCACAGTGTCAACCTTATTGGCTAAGGAAGCACAGAATCTGTATTTCTGACTTGTCAATATTCTTGTCCAGTGTTTTTTATCCTGCTCTCTCTCGTTGCTCTCTCCACTGCAGTTGTTTTATTTTTGCTTCTCTTGATTTCCACCTCTACTCCTTTGTGGCATGACCTTTCCACATCTCTAAATTCATGGTCCTCATTCTGTGTGTTTGATACAGTTTTAAGTAGTTTTGTAGTTTCTTTTCCTTCCTCAGTCCCTCTGGAACAGATATCACTCAGTCAGGTCATAACTTCTTTTACTTCTATAGATTCCAGCTCCACTTCTCCACCCTGCTGTTGTAACTAAGGTCCCTCAGTCCCAGACTAACTCCTTGCATCCCTGTCACAAGCTCTGCATGCCTTAGTAGTGATCCTCTGTTAGGCTGCTGTCTGCAGCTAAATGCATTTTCTGATGTTCTCCCTCTCTCTCTGCTGTTGCTGAAGCTTTGTTGGTGAATCCAGCCTTGTGCCCTGGAAGTCTGAGCAAGGGGAACGGGAACTTTCTCATCCCTGTCTCTAAGCCCAGGGAAATGGCCTGGTGAGAAATGGAGATGTTTTCTGCTGTGTCAGTGCCATGATCGTGCTGCCATGTGGGATATTGCTTTGGGAGGAGGCAAGAGCCATGGTGGGTGCTGATTTACTGTGTTTTGCTTTGTGCCCTTTGCCTCTTCTCCTGACTCTGGGTGCCACTGAGGAGAGTTTGGCCCTGCCATCTGTGTTTCCTCCCTCAGGTATCATCACACATTGATATGGTCTCCCTGAGTGTTCTCTGCTCCAGAGAACAGCCCCAGCTCCCTCAGCCCTCTCCTTTATACATGAAGTGCCCTGGTCCCTTAGACATTTTCCTGGCCCTTTGCTGGACACCCTCCAACACATCCACGTTTCTCTTGTTCTGGGGAGCCCAGCAGTGCACACAGGACTCCAGATGTGTCTCACCAGTGCTGACTAGAAAGGAGTGACCACATCTGCCTGGACCTGCTGGCACTGCCCTGCTGGCACTGCCCTGCTGGCACAGCCTGAGGTGCTGCTGTCTGCCTTGCCGTGGGGGCACGCTGCTGGCTCACATTCAGCTTGTCCACCAGGACAGCAAGGTGCACTGCATGCTTCAGTGTCTTTCCATTTAATTTGTGTCATTAGTGTTTCTTCTGTCCGCTGGAGCCATTTCTATTTGCATTAGAGTGTTCCAGTTTTCACTGAGTATTATCAGATAGCAATTTGATGTGAAATGGGCAAAAGCTGATTGAAGGGCCAAGGCAATTCTCTCCCTCATCATCTTCCAGAATAAGCACTGTTGTTGTAAGCTCCAAAAACACCTGTGAATGAAAGAATGTTCTTAAATTCTTGGATGACTTCCAGCATCTATCTGTGGGGAGGATAATCTTTCTGTGGAGAAAGGATGGGAGCCAGTGTGTGTACAAAGGTGACATTAAACTGAGCTACCCTTCCACTCACATTTGTTAATAATCCATTGCATATGTTTCAGAGGATTAAAAGCCCACTGTGAATTTCTTCCTGAGAGAAGGAGCCTTGCACAAGATGGTTTTCTAGGCCCTAGAGACGAGCAAATCTTGCTCAAATATTTTGAATCATTGGTGGGTATTTGTTCCAAGCTTTAATCACTCCTGTCATACCAGCCTCATTTTCAGCCAGGTGACTGTTTCTTGTGGCAGGAGGGCGAGACAGTGGCACTTTCACATCAGAATGGAGATGTCTCAGCTGGGAGTCCCCAGGGCTTACTTGGGAGCGATTCAGATCCTCTGAACAGTGATAGGATCATAGAAGAATTTGCTTCTGAAACAACAGAAAGGACTTTCCAAGGTCCTTCAGAGAGGTGTCTGTCGATTCAGACTTCCACATTGAACATGGCAATAATTTCCCTGAGCAAAATTTCAGAGAGCTGCAGCCTCTTCAGCAATCCTTTCTCTATCCTGTTGTCTTTGATAACAGGCTGTTCAGCAGACATGGAAAAAACTGCCCAACCTTTTTCCTCTGCCTGTGGCAATCCTCAGGTGCTCCCACATTCCCCTCTCCCTGCACCATCAGAAAAAGCCTGTGTTGCTCTCCAATGAAAAAAAAATCCCACCCAGCAAGTGAGAAGTTTCTTTGTTGCGGAGGTTCAGCCGTAGGTGGATTACACCCTGAAAATCCCCTGCCAGTTCTTGAAAAATAGGATTTAGATCTTCGTATAAAGGCAACTTTTATTAAGCAAACTGCTATCCAGTTGGCTCCCTGGAGTGCTCAGCTTCGTGAATGTAGGGAGCTTTTAGCCAGGAAATTGGAGGGACACAGTTATCTGTCACAGGCTTGAAAACCCTGCCAGTGCCCCCAGGGGTGATGCTTCTATACAGACACAGGGAAAAATCCATATGTACTCCAAGCAATGAGGAGGGGAGCATGGCTACCAGGTGATAATATTTCCGTTTGAAATCAAAAGGCAAGTCCTTAATTTACCATGAGGTGTTTTTGGGTGGTCAGCTAAGAGAACCTGAGGCCTGTAAACACCACAACTTTCTCTATTTACCCGTAGGATGGTTTTGTTTGATGTGATTGCTTTCCAAAATATTGACAGCAATGTGCTGCTGGTAGGTTTAGGAAGGAACTGGGCCACAGCCTTGCTTCTGAGGGTGGAAGTGAGGAAGGTATGGCCATTACTTGGAGGAAAACTGTACATGTGAGTGCATGTGTATTGCATATTTTAGAAGAAACGCTCGTGGCTGAGGTGCACATCACTGCTCAGGAAGACCTTGTGAACCCAACCTTTGGGCTTAGTCTGCACTGATCATATTCCTCAGGGAAATGAAAAAGCCTGAAGGCTGTCATCTTCTGCCAGCTGCTAATAGCTCCAGCAGCCTCACTGAAGACCTGAAAACTCTGGGCTGTGGCATACTTGGCACCTTTCACGGGATCGTGTTTGCCTGTGCTAACATGATTATGGCATTAAGAGCTGCCACGCTGGCGTAAATCTAATCAGAGATGCTCTTTTATGGTTTTGTTTCTCTAATGGACTTGGAAGTTGTTTGCACTGAGAAGTAGTTGATATGGTCCTGAAAACCTTGAATGTCATGGATGAAGTTGGCAGAGAACTGAGACTTCTCCAGAACTGGAACCTGAGTCCAGACAAAGATCATCTGAGCTCAGGGAGATGAGTTCTAGCTGCAGGAAAAAAAATGGGCCCTTGTTTTTAACAAAACTTTTTTTTTTTCTCTCTTATGGCATTTGGGCCTTTCTGTCCTTGTCCAGAGGGAAGGGTGCTCTGGAGAGACGGGCGACGTGCCGGCTTCGCTGCACTGCATGTGGGGCTGCTGAGGACTGCTGGACAGCACTGAGGCCACAGCAGCACAGCAGTCACCTCCCTCCTCGTTAATGGGAGCAGACAGGGACCAAACGGGTCATAAATGTGCCCCTGAGCTGCAGGGGGGGTGCACCCTGTGATGGACCCTGAGGGGCTTGTCCTGACATCGGCTGGACGGGGCAGCCTGCTGATGTGGGGTCAGGGAACGGTTTAGGCAGACAAAGTTGTCTCAGAAATGCCTTTGGGTCTCACAGCTCAGACACAGCCAGCGACACCCCTGTCTGCTCTCATCCCTGGGGAGGGACAAGGCTCTGCAGAGCCCCCTGGACACTGCCTGAGTGTGGGTTTTTGTGTGCCTTTCCGGACCCTGCCTTGCCGGACCCTGCCATGCAGCCCCCCACGGCTCCCCCAGGCCATTGCTGCTTGCAAGCAATAACTGCACACGATCCTCTCCCTGCAGAGGTGCAGCCAGGCTGGATATTGCCCTTAGTGTATGGAAAAGATGGGTAGAAGGTGATTTTTGAGTTAATGAGACCTTCCAAAAGCAAAGGTTTCTTAGCAAAGATAATATTCCCCCCTTCTTCCTCTCCCCTCCCCATCCCCCAGTGCTCCCTTCTTCCCATTCCAGGTGCTTCTGCTTCTGGAAAGACATTTATCATTTCTCCATCTCTGACAGTGGATGTTTTCCCCCCTCTCTTGCTCTCTCATTTTATCTTGCCCAAGGGGTCTGTGCTACCTTTTATTAGCTGACACTTCACTTCTGCAGATGGAAATGACACTAATGGAATGTGGCTGAGGCTTTATTACAGAAATGCTATTCGCCCTGCACAAGCAAACTTCCAAATAATCCCGCAGGAAAGGAATAAACCTTGAAGGCAGCTGCAGGAGCTGCAGATGAAAAAGAAGACAGAGAAGGGACTGATGTGTTAAGAAAGGAAAGAGAAATAGCGAAGCGGAAGAAACAGGCTAGGGCATATTCTTTTGTGTCCAAAAAGAAAGCAAAGGTAGTTTAACTGAGAATCAGCTGCATTGCATGTCCGAGTTGCTGGCAGAGGTTTCTAGGTGGGAAGATGGGGCAATGACAGCCCTCTGCCTGGCTGTCACAGCTGTCATTGCCCCAGCTTCTCACCGAAAAGCTGTGCCAGTAAAACAACTCCTAAGGATGGTGGATGCTGTTCTGGAAGCTTTGGTTTTGCCACTGTGAACAAGCAAAGGGTTTTCAAGCCAGAGGGTTGTCTCACCAAACACAGCTGTGCTGACCCAAGCTGGCAGGCCTGGGTCTTTTTGCTTTTCCAGAGCCTGAAATCCCACCTGTGGCACACTGAGAGGTGACATTGCTGTGTCCTTGCTCTCTGATCCCTTCTCTCTGCGCCATGAGAAGGAGATGTTAACACTTGCAAAGGACCCCTGAGAGCTGTTCTTGAATCTTGCCCCTTGGCTGTTGCCAACTCAAAACCCCAGGACATAATGAAAACCAAAAGGTTTCAGAGATAAAGTGCCAGAAGAGAGAGAACAAACATCTGGGAAGGGAGGAGGGCAGCTGACTGGGAAGACTCAGAGAAGGTGAGAGAAGTGACATTTGCTTAGCAGCAGCCTCTGTGGTTGTTTTTCTGTGCTATTGATGCTTGCTTTTCCCTCCCACTTTTATTTTCGTGGTGTGTCTATTACCTCTATGGCTCATTAGGCAACAAGATGCTAATACTGTCTGTAAAGCTGCAGGATAGATAACCCCCCTCCTCTGTTCTTCCCCGTGCCTTTTTTTTCTTTATTAGATATCTATTTTTGCTTTGTTTTGTTTTGTTTCCTCTCCATGTCATCATCTTCCCCTGGCTCTCTTCATTCATAGTGTAGCTCAAAGGAGAATGATTTCGGGAGCTGGGAACTTTCTTTGCTCTCTCATTCTCCTGCTGTAGGAATTTATTCCATCTCCTAAACCAGTTAACCCTATTGAAAAAACCCCTGGCTGGTGACATATTGAGAGATGTTGCACTGGGGAAATGATTCTAGCAGGAGCAGCCTGTGTATTGACCAGTTTGAGTTGGCAGGAGACCCGGATGGAGCACAGGAATTAATTAACCCAGACTCAAAGATGCCACAGAAACAGAAACATTTGTGTTGATCCACAGCAGAAAAAGCAGCACGAGCAGCCGGTTTGTGGCTGGTTCTCCCTGCTCACTCGTTGGATCCCAGACTAGCTGGCTTACTCCCTGTGGAAGGAAGCCACTGCCAAATGGCCTCCTCTTCACAGTGACCCTGGCTCCTTCCAGAGCAGCTACCACCCAGGGGAGGGCCAGCCTGTGGGGATGTGTGTGCAGTCACCCCCACACATCCATCATCTGTGTGCCTCTGATGGCAGATGAGAATTTTATTTATAGCACAACCTTTCTTTCTTCCTTCACCAAAGCACTTAGGGGTGTTGTACATCATCATCATAAAACCCATTACAATAAAATATTACCTCTAGAATCTTTGAAAATGAAAGCCAGGCAGAGGAAGCTCAGGGAAAGTGGGAAAAGCAAGGGCAGGAGCAGAGAGTGGGTATTTTACGTGTTTGAGAAAGGCCACATTGCAGGTGGAGCCTGGGGATCACATGAACCTCTTGAGAGTCTTTGCAGAAATGGGGTGAGACAGGAGCAGACAAAGCTTGGACAGAAATGGAGGGCATGGCAAGGATTGGTTCACTGGACTGGTGCACTCCGAATCTGGGGACGGTTTGGAGGAATGTCTGGAGCTCAAGGTGCGACTGTTCCTCTCCCCAGTTTCCTTCCCACCTTTGTCCAGTAAATTCTTCCTTGTGGGAGGGGCTGCGGTGAATTTGAGGAAGGAGCTGGTATCTTTTTCATGTCCAAGAGCCCACCATGGCATAACATGTGGGCTGTGATGGTGGGAGGTATGAACAGATGGGGACTAGACCTGGCCTGAACTCTCTTTTTCATTTTTCCCTGCTATTTTGTTTCCTACTTTCCCCTTCCTCCTGTTTCTTGAAATCCTTTGTGGATGAAAGCAATCTTTCATTTTCTGTTTATAGAGCTATTCTTTGGTGTCGTTTAGGCTCTTTTGCACATCTCCCCAGAGCAGTGTGGTTTTGTTTTTCTTGTTTAGGCTCAAAGTTACATGGGCAGATTAGTCTCCCTTGTCCTCCTCTGCTGTTCTACTCAGACATGTTTATCCCCAAAGCCCAGCACTGTTCTCTTGATCATTTTGGGTAGCCAGAGTCTGGCTGTACATCCACGAGTGGAGTCTGCCCACAGCAGAGGCAGTGCTTGTTCATTGTGCAGTCATGAAGAGACACCAGAGAATGTGCTGACCTTGTGATAATTAATGGATTGTGGGGTAATGGTTCTGTGTGACGCATTAGATACAGAAACGGGATCCAACACTCCTACATTTAGGGTAATTGAAAATCTGAGACATTTATTATTTTGGGCACACTACAGTAACTTTGGTCTTTAAATCTTAAATAAATTATTTCAGACATTTACAGGAAGAAAACAAAGGGCTGGCGAATAAGGGAGATTCAAGCAGTCCATGGATGGTCATCCCAAGGAAGGGCTCTGCTGCTGTGTGCTATTCCCCTGAGAGACCTGGGGAACTGGTGCTGGACCAGCAAACCAGGGACCTTTCTTCATCATTGTGGTGTGCTGGCCAAAGTCTCCTCAGTCAGTAAAATGCTCCACAGGACAATGCCTGTGGAGAAAGTGCATGAAAAAAACCACAGGAGTTGAGGAACCAGCCCCTGTTCTTTGCCGTATCCCAGAGCTGTGACTCCAACAACTGCTCAAAAGTCTCTTATACCTCATGGGCCCTGTGGTGGTGAAACTGCAGGAGCACAGATGAGAGTTTGCCACAGTTTAAACCTCATTCTGTGGCCTGGGCTTGGCCATTTTCCCCTCTGCTCCCCTTTCCCAGAGATCAGAGCCTCTTTTGGCGCAGGTTTGTCCCTCCCTGGTGCTGATGGTGATGTTGGGGCTGTTCCTGTTGCAGTGCCGAGAGCAATCTGTGGAGTGGCTGCTGCATCCCGGGCTGGAGCACCAGCCTGGCTCCCTGAGCACCTTGCAGGGTTTGCTCTGGTGAGCAGAGACAATTTTCTGTGAGAATCACTTTGCCAGTCGAGTGCTCTGGCCTGTAACAACCCATCATTACGGTCTCACCTGTTATTTGTGTGTATAGCAGGTTGCACAATTAAGGGCAGAGATCTGTAATAACAGCCCTAAGTAAAGGGATTGTAAGCAGGCTAATAAAATCCATTTCCCTCAGCTGCTCCATTATAGCAGTGCCCCAGAGTGAGCTTTTGCTTCACAAAGAAGGAACCACATTAATTTTCACTCTGTTATTTTAAAACAAGCAAACAAACAACAGCTTGTTTCAGCCTTCTCCTCCCACTCACTTGTGAGAGTGGGAAGGGGTGGCACAGAGAGGTACAAAATAAAAAAAATGGGGAAAAAAGACAAATCCAGAGGAAATAAATAAGAGAGCTAGAAAACTTGAAATATTTATGAAAATTATTTTTCAATGCTCTGCTTCCTTCCTTGCCCATAGCTTATTAGGTACAGTGTACTCCTGATGAGAATAAGTGTGACTTTTCTTTGGTGGGAGAAAAGTCAAAGGCGGGAGCAGGGAGAATTCAAGCATCTGAACCTAGGGAATGAAACAATGTGCCCCACCCAGGAGCCCAGGCTTTGTGTGTAGCTGTACTGATCTTGAGAGATGTGTCTTTCTCCTGAAGGAGGCAAAGATTATTGCCTGTAACCCCCAAGTGCACAGAGAAGTCCTACTGGAGTCTCCTGTTTAACTTTTCTTTTGCCTGCCTTTTTTTTTCTCTTTCAATCCTTTAAAGTATGGTCAAAGGATTGTTTTATTCTCCTCTGGATGGTGTGTTTAATCTCTAATTAGACAGTTTTCTCCTTTCTGCTGCCACAGACCAGGTTACAAATCTCAGATTTGAAATGAGAGTGGTGATAACGGAGGTGGTGCCGTGCCAGAGACTGGGCTCGCTGCCTTTCAGGCTGACTGGAAAAGTCAAAGAGAAAATAAATGTAAACAGCAACATTGTGGTGTCCTTGGGTGGCTGTGTGGAGGAAAGAGCCTTGGCCAGGACCATTGGTTCGGTGGGGTGACAAGGAGAAGGTTTGCTCCTGCAGATCCTTCCCCCTTTGTTCACATTTCATTCACAGCTTCTGAGACTCCCAAATGCTTCCTGAACCCAGGATATGCTGGTATTTTATGATCAGTATTGCCTCATACAGGATTGACAGTCGTTTCACTCCTCTGCAATGCTAGCCTCTCTTAAATTGATGTTGTTATTCCTAAGGGCCAGTTGTGCTTTTTCTGTTCTGAAAAAAAGCCCTTGCTGAAGTCAGTGCTTGTACCTAAAATTTCCCAGGCACTTATTAAACGATTCCTGTCAATAATATTTACAGATCTTTAAGATGCAGCTAAAAGTGCTATTTCCTTCCAGCCATATCTGCCTCTCCCACAGCACATGATAAGGAGTCAAGGACAAATAGACAGATATTCTGAAGACTGGCTGGATCAGTGCATCTGTACTAAGTGTTCCTGCTCCTGCCTAGAAATGGCAGTCCAATTTCATGAATCCGAAGTCCCACACCTCCCACGGGCACTACTTTGTTTGTTGTTTCTTTCCTTTTGATTTCTCTTTGAAAATCCCAGTTCGTTTCATGGTCAGAGAGCCCCGTCTTTGGTCCCCTCTGTTCATCAGAGCCCTTCATAACCTGGCATAGGATGAAAGGACTGTATAGATAATTTATGGGAAATCAGTAATTGAATCTTGGCTGTTCCCATAAATCATATCGCCCAGCTATCAAACAGCTGTGGGTAGAGCAACATGTTCCAAAACCTGCATAATTGATGACTCCCTTGCAATAGTCCAGCACACGACTGGCGATTTTTCCTTCCTCTCAACAATGTTTTGAAGTTTTCAGTGAGGAAAGCTCAGTATCTGAGCAGACCTGCAAAGTGAATGGCCAAATTCGTTTAAAAAAAAAGGCTGATAAAAGGAGAATGTAATCCAAATTGATGGGTAAAATGAATCCTTCACGCTTTTCCCTAAAGGGATTGGGAATGATGAAAGCACCTGAGGAGAGGAGCTTTATCTCTGAGGCTGGTTTACGGGTGGTGTTCATGCAACAGAGACGTGCCTGTGAACATGGGATGTGGGGGAAGCTGGTTACAGAGCATCACTCACCTCGAGGCTCCTGCTGAAACCCTCCCCTCAGCAAACCCTGAAGGCAGACCCTCACCCATTGTGGGCTGAGGTCCAAGTGCCAGGGAAGTGCTTCAAATTTATTTCATCCAGGCCCTGACTGGGATCTGGGTGCGGGTGTCTGCAGAGGCAGCCCGTGTGTTTTTGTCACATGCTGTTCCCCTCTCCACCCCAGACACTGCAGGAGCCCAGGTGAGCTAAAGAGGCCAGGAACGATGAGAAAAACCATGGCTGAGTGTTCTGCACTGGGGAGACACAGACTTGGACCTTGATAGAATCCCCCTGGCTGTGATCTGACTTCACCTGCTTTGGATTCTGGGGCTCAGCCTGCAGCCCCTGTGGCCACACACGGCCAGGCAGACAGGCAGTTACAGCGAGAGCTTTTCTGCTGTTTGCTAGCAAGGAAAAAAGCATTTTTGTACCCTGGCTAACCCTGACTGCACAGCCTAGGGCTGTGTGCTTTATGGCTGAGCCTGTAACGGTGTCTGCAGCTGTCACAGAAACCTGCAGGCTGTCTTGTGCACTAGAGCTGCTGTAGAAAATGATGCTCTGTTTTGGCAGAAAAGAGGTCCTGCAAGCCAGGACCAAAGCACATCGAGTGATGTGTGACTTTTCCCATCCATTTAACAAAGGTGTTTGCTGAGGCCTGTTGGAAATGCGTGGCAGATTTACAAGATCCAGAGAGACGTGGTAATACACTGCTCGTGTGTGCTGCTGCTGCTGCTAACTGGATGTTTGTTTAAGCCCACAGTACTGCTGTTTCAACACAGAGAAACCTGCATAAATTACCCCGTTTTTCCTGAGGGAAAAATGATTTTTCTTTAAGTTTCACAGTTCTTCAGGACTGGAGACCAAGAGACCTGAGGCCAATTTACCTCGCAAAAGCCCTTTCAGGATGTGTCCTCATTAAAGTTTTAGGGGGTCATTTTGAAGGGACTCTTTTGATCATCCCCTCCTGGTGCTTTTTTCGCACTGGGGAGTGGACTGCGAGGCAGAGGGGGAGCAATGTCCATCTGGGGAAAGGACAAAGCTCCATCCCAATGAATCAAGGCTCTCTCCAGCTGGTTGGTTGTAAATGCAACACAGTGGAACTGAACTGCACCATACAGGGACTCTGTAAACTGAGTTAGGGATGCAATCTTCTTCAAAGATCAGCTTAAAAAAAAATTGGCTACTGTTTTCATGAAGTACTGACCAAAAAAGTACCTCCCAAAGAGATTAACAGTTGCCCATACTTAGCCATAATTCAGCCTGGAGTGATATGAGGTTCCAGTACGCTGTGGACTCTTGGATCAGGATGCAGGTGCAGCATCTCTTCTGCACCTCTGCCATGGCCCAGGACACCTACTCAAACATGGGTCCTTTTATCTGCTATTTGGCTGTTCTTCTTGTGGGTGCTTTGTTTGGTGCCACTGTTAAATGGAAAATCAGACAGGTGCTCTGAAGTTTGGGGATCTGTCCTAAGATTTAATTGAAAAGATTTTGCTAAATTTGTTTGCCTGTGTTTAAAATGAGAAAAGTCCCCTGAAGGGAATAAGACTCTTAAATTCTGCCACTACTGAAGAATTTATGTGCTCTGAATTTTAAGTTCAGGGTTTGGTTGTTTGCTTTAGTTGCAGGGAAGCCATACATAGATTTTCTGTTTCCCTGGCCCATCACAAAGCACTGGTTTCGCTGTCCCAAGTGCTGCTGCAGAGCTGCCTCACCCTGACTCTGTTTCCAGAGAAGTTTTCATAAATTCACTCCCACCTTTGAACTTCCTGTGGCTTCCTCTGGGGAGGAACCCCGTGACCTGTCCTCTCAGCAGTGCACAAATGCGGGATGCCAACCTTAACAAGGAGATCACAGAACTTTGTTAAACAAGGTGACTCAACAGACACAAACGAAGTGGAAAACGCCAAGTGACACTCCATGGGCCACCTGCGTGTCCGTGGGAATTACAGGGGTTTCAGTGCCAGCCTGTAATTCCCTCCTGAGGAGAGCTGGGGAGGGTTTGAACTGCAGCTACCAAAATCATGGTGGGGAGCACCACATCTCCGGGGAAAAGAGGGGATCCAGAGGTGCCCACGGTGAGAAGCAGCACTGCAAGATGCTCCCCACAGCCACAGCTGTGGTCCAGGTCACCCAGGAGTGGTCACTGCAGCCTGCTCCCCGCTGCAGCAGAGCTGAGATTGCAGAGCTCACAGGGATGCTGTGATCACTCCTGGGTTACCTCTCACATCTCAGACCCTCCAAGAAAAGTTAGCTTGAGTCTAATGATAGCTTATCTAGTTATTATAATTAGGTATATAATCATTAATAACCTGCCTTAATTACAGGTTTTCTTCTAATGTAAAAGATTCCAATTAAGGTTCATTACATGGAAACTCTGTGGAGTCTGTTATTTCACTCGTAAGATCATCCAGAACAAAGAGAAGACATGCAGACTCTGAGTTTCTTTTAAGGGCTGTATTTTAATTAATGCCAGCTTCTGAAACAATTAATGGATTTACTCATAGTGTCTCAGGAAATTCATGCTCATCTCTAGAGAGACATTGCCACGAGCTCAGGGAAGATAGGCTGCATTTCTTACACATTACTGAGAACCAAAATCTTAAATACAGTGTGGAGCTCATCTTGGGAATTTTGTACTGGTGGCTTTGCCTGAAAAGACTGAAAATTGCCCCAGGGTAAAGAAGGTGAGTCCCTGGTACTACCACAAGCAAATATGTCTTAGAATTACCTGGGAGCTTCCTGTCCCCCTGGATTCAGCAGGAGGGAGGGTCCTTGGTGTGGTGGCAGAGTGACAGGGATCAGATGCCACCACCATGCTGCCCTAGGGACAATTCCAACACTTGGGATGGAGGAGCCATTTGCTTCCTTCAGCTGACCACCGCCTCCAGCAGGGAAAGCACAGTGGGGTTGATCAGCCTTCCTGAAAGGAGACCTTCCTCACCTGGAGAAGCATCTTGGCATCTTTTCCCACCCTTTTTGCTTGTAGAGCAGTGGTTGTTTGCAGATTTGCCATGGGGAAATGTGTCCAGTCCCTCTGCAGTGAGGAGGCAGAGGGGTCTCTCCTGGGCCTCACGCTGTGGTGCTGAGCAGACTGGAGTTCTCTGCTGCACCACAGACTTCCTATAATGCCTCATGCAGTTATTTAATTTCCCTCTGTGTCTTCTCCCCCTCAATGAAAATTGCTCCTTCTCTCAGTGAAGCCTGGAGAGGGCTTCAGACAGCAATGTTTAACTGATCTTCTGCTTTGCTGGGGCTGTGAAACCGGGTGGTGCACAGAGACATGTCCAAAGGGAGGAGGCAGACTCGTTTGCCTCTTATAATGAGGAAGGACAGATGCTTCCATCACTTTTAAGGGGAAGTTTTTGTTTTACATTGCTTTCAGCCTCACTGACAGAAAACTCTTCTGAGAACCTGAATCTATATCCTGGCAGTTTTCCCTTTTCTTGTTGTTGAGTAGATTAACCACAGACAAAGTCTGGAGGCTGGTGGTTTCTCAGCCAGCCATTGATAATCCCCTAAATAGACAACATGTATGGGTGAGGGATGAGGTGGAAGAGTTTAATTACTTCTTTCAAAACCTTTTAATATTTCATATTTTTGTATCATGGCTTGCTGAACCCTATAGGAATCTATAGGAATGCCTGTACTTTGTTGCTTGGAGCTTAATGCTTTGCACTAATATTCCTCCTCATTAGGAGGCTGGTAAAAGCTTGGCTCTTACATTTTCTGTTGTGTGCTGTGGTGCAGAATGCAGTAGTTTGTGGCCTTTTGCTTGACCTTGTGTCAAATTAGGGGAAGAGATGAAAGGCTGATGCAGCTCCTCCTGAGCAAGGATGAAGTTTAGCCTCACGTTCCCAAGCCAAGGACTGGATCAGCATTCTCCATAGAGCCCTGCAATATTTGTGTGTGTGTAGAGGTGGCTGTTCTGGACACAGACGGAGTTCAGAGAATGGTTCCAGGACAAGATCTGAGGCTGGATTCAGGGTTTTAATAGAAACTATGAAAGTGCTGCTCTGGTGTGAACGAGTTGGAAAGTCCGACGATGCTTTGAGATCTGTTTTCAACCCAGGGAATAACTGGAAATCGTGCTCTAAAGAGCTGCGCTAAATGATGTAAATCCTAGATGACTAGAAGGCCAAAGGACTGGGGAAAACCCCGGTGCCCTTACAAGCAGGGTTCGCCGAGCTCTCCGTGCAGCCGCTGCCTCCGGGCTGATGCTGAGCTGCAGCAGCCGGGCGCTGGGGTGGGGACGGGGCGAAGCGCACGGGAAGGTGCCCGAGGGAGGGATGGGCTGTGCCCAGGAGAGCGGCCGTGCTGCGGGGGCCTTTTCTGTCCCGTCACAGGGCAACAGGGGACAGGACAGGGACGGGAGCGAGCTGCGGGGATCGGCCACGGCGCTTTGCGGAGTGTTGCAGGACACGGACCAGACATCCACAGTGCAGCAGTGCCCTTGGGCAGCTGCGCCACTGCCGTTCTCTTCTGCAACCAACGCGGACAGCCCTTTCCTCCTAACGCTGGAAGGAAGCCCCGAGCAAAGCTTCAGCTCCCTGGGGAGCTGCATCCTCCCCAGGCAGCAGTGCAGCCAGGTGCTGAAGTATTAACAACCCAGACAAAGAACAGATCGTTTCCCTTATTAACTCACTTTCCCCCTAATTTGTGCTGTGCAGTGATCCTCCTCTCAGTCTGCAAGAAGCCCCATCCATTGGGAGTATTCTGCTGTGGCATCTGTATGACGTGTTCTCCAGGGCCTGCAGCTTAAGCTCCAGTCCCCCCTCACCTGATTTTCCACAACACTTAAAACCAGGGTTAAACTGCTCTACCTTTAGTCCAAACGAAGCTTGTCTGCTCTTCAACCTCTCTGATGCTCCTTGCACTCAGTTTCTGCTATACAGGTCTTGGTGACTCAAGAAGCTCAATTTAAACTGAGCTACGAAAAATGTAATAAAAGCAGATCTCTGGTCTCTGAGGTGTTCTCCAAACTTCTGCTCTTTTTACAGCCTCATTTGCTCCTCTCCTGGCTCCACCAGGTTCCCTGCTCCTCTCTCCAGGTCTCTACTTCTGCCTCTTGCAGGGATTCCTTTTTCTGTCAGGTCATAAACCCATAAAAGCCTCCCACTTGGAGGCCTTCCAGCTTCTGTTTCCTTCCTTCTTTTCTTCCATGCCTGTTTTTCTGAAAAACAGAAGGGAAAGAGATTAAAACCATTAAGAAAGTCTCTCTGGGTGTAGACAAGCATTTTCAAAAGCAGCTCTAGCCATGAGACATCTGCCTCTCGTGGATTCAACAGAGGATTTTCCCACCCAGTTCTCTCTATCACCTGTGGAAAAGCATTACACGTTTAACTCCTGAGCAGGAATTCTTCAGTCAGTGACCCAGGGACTGGAGCAGTGCTTGAGCATGGAGTGAGCTGGCTTGCAGCAAAAACAAGGAGCCTGGATATTGCCTTAATGACATGTCAGGGTTATTTTGTCACAAGTCTTTTCCCATCCCCTTACAATGCAGAGCTCCGCAGCTACATCACAGGGCAAGCAGCAGCCCATGCTCATCTGTATCTGTTTCCATGCCTCTGCTCTCCTCTAAAATGATCCAGGATTTAACTGTAGTGTGGAGAGCAGGTTTGCTGCCAAGGTGGCTGGAGAAAATGCTGGAGAGGGTGGCTCTGGCTGGGATCTCCTCTCAGGAAGATTTGTCTGTGCCATGGGGAGAGCTGCAGGTGATGGATGAGATTAGCTGGCTGAGGTTGAGCTCTCCTCTGTCCTCTCTCATCTCTTCTAGTTCATTAATTTATTAAATACATCCATCTATGCTCAGGCTCAGTGGTAAAATAAGAGCAGAGCTTTGTCTCACCATGTGCAGCTGTGCCTTGTGTGATGTTGACTTTATTCCCCCATATAAATCCTACTGTGAGGTAAACTGGGAGCATTTTAAACTTGAATCAAAGAACAAGGTGGTGTTTGGAGGTCTGTGGAGAGAAGACAGCTGTGGTTTGCAGGCTCTGCTGTCCATGAAGCACTGTGGTGGACTGGGGGTGTGGTGGTTCCCCAGGAGAATTGGCAGAATAATAAGAAGGAGATGCTCTCTGAAGGAATTTGGAAGAGAGCAAAAGCCAGACGTGAGATCCAAGTGGAATTTTCTTGCAGTCTGGAGTCAGATGAGTCCACTGGTTGAGGAGTGTTGATGTTACTGTGTGCAGATAAAATTAATGTTATTTTATAGTTCATTTCATTGAGTTACTTGCTTTGGCTATTCCTGAGTATTATGGTATTGCCTAGAGAACACCACAGCAGATTCTGTTCTGTCACTGTCTTGTATTTTCTCTGCCAGTGGTATCTCTTTGTGCTGGACTCCTGAATACCCATGATTTCAGCTTCCTTGGTTCCAGTTTCACACTCCTGTGCCCATGAAGACAGCAGTAATATTCACCCGTATTTTTCACAATACACCACAATAAGGGGGCCTCAGCTTTAGATCTGGTGATACATATTTATATTCTGCAAAAGTGCCTTGCCATAGGATACCCAGTCCAAGTGGAATTGTGAATCTCCTCTTCCCTACTTGGGAAATTACCATCTGCAAGGGCACCCTGTCAAAAGGAGGGAGAGAGTTTACAGTGATATGCAAGTTACATTTAAGAAGAACTGAAAATCTCAGCCAGCATAAGGCAAACTCCAGAGTAAGCTGTCAGAACAGAGCAACCTTTAATATTCATGTATCTATTCAGGATGCATCGCTGCATAATGTCTATTGCAGTCATCAGATACACATGTTTAGCACCTAGAAACAGTAAAATCACTTGTTAAAGCTAAAATGGAAATTATGGGATTGATTTACCTGTGCACTTCCAGTTGCTTTATGCCAGACTGGTGATATGAAGAAGGCATAAACCTCATATAACTGGCTGAGTAAATTAGATTAATGTCTTGTTCTCCTTTTTGGAAAGGTCTAAAGCAGACAAAATGTACCCTGAGCTTGTACAAATTCCTTTTCTTGTACGCCTCTTGCAGCCTTCCCCTGCTGCAGTTTTTATGATCTTTCTGGTTTTAAAAAACATCTTTCAGCAGAGGTTTGTGTCCCTTTGCTGAAGGAAAGCTGCTGGAAGGTGACTGCTGTGAGAAGCCCTCCCTCATACACAGAGCACACACTGCAGGCCCAGCTTTTACGCTTTTGGGGACAAGTCTGAGACCCCTGCGAGCACAATATTTTATGGGTTTTCTTTTCATTCCTGCTCTCCACTCACTTTTGCATGGATTCTCTGGGAGCACAGGGCTCCCAAAAGCAGCAGTCTGCACTGCTCTAGCAACACCATTCCCTCTTTCCTCCTCTGCAAAGGCAACAGAATGTGTGAAGCAATTTTGGCAGCAACCTCACGGGCTTGCAGTTGGGTGTGGTGTTGCATTCTCAGGTAGGGATTCGATGCTCTGTTTGTTTTATGTGGCTCTCTGTGTAGAACTGTGCTTTGCTCTGTATATAAAAATACGTCTCCCCGTGTGTATTTTCATCTCTGAGTGCTCTTTCTGAGGAGGCAAAGATGGAGTTTGTGCAATCACAGTGATTGCACTTGGCTCCTCTTCATTACAGTCCATTGAATGGTTTCTTAGATTTTTCTTTTTCTAACATTACTGACATTCTCATTCTGTGGGAAAAAAAATCTTCAATTTTAAGAGAATTTGCCAACAGAAAATAGCTCAGGTCACATCTTGGAATCCTCAGCATGATGTTGCCTTTATAAAACCTCAGTATTTGATTAGATGGCTCATGTAGAGCCAGTTTACTAATTTACCTGATACTCACATTGGCCGTCCTATAAGCAGGGAATTTATCCAGTCTCTGACGATATAAGGGCCTGTGGAGAAGGCAAGGGACAGGAAAACTGAGGGCTGAAGATGAATGCATTATAAGGAGAGTCAGCTCAGAACAGAGGTGTGTCAAATGCACAAGGCAGATTGTGCTGCTGTCGGAGAGAGAAGCTGGGAGAGGTCCTTATCCAGCTGTGAGTGCCCCTGACCCTGGGTCCAACCAGCCAGTCCATCTCTCCCTCTCCCTGTTCCTCATCATGCTGTGTCCCTCATAAAACCACCAAGTGCTGGTACCAAAACCAGTCAGACTTTTCTTTGACCACCGTGTGTTTGGAAGCCACGGACCATGCATCCAAAATCTAGCTGGAAAAACATCAGGCATGTGCTTTACTGGCTCTCTGAGTTGTGGTGGAAACATCTCTGGGTTGGATCCAGCTGTGCAATTAGTGAATAAGCAGGAGTGTGAATTCCCAGGAACATTTATAGCTGATAGGCCTCTTTTGCTGGCACCAGTTGTGCCCCGAAGCATTTGTTAAATTTAGTTGGATCAGAGGGTCTGAGCAAATGAATTGTGGGAGGGAGAAAATCAATGCCATGGGCATGTTCCCACTCCAACATGACTCTTCTGGATGTGATCCTTCTGGATGGAGATACAGGGGCTCTTTTTGACTGGCAGGCTGAGGAGAAAGGTTTGAGCTGAAATTGGATGATTATATTAAGTGAGATGATCGCGTCTTCTATGGCTCAGAAAAGCCCCAGATGATTCTGGCCATCGTCATTATGTGGATTCACATGCTGAATATTGAAGTAAAGTACTAAAGTGGCTCATCAAAGGGAGAAGATGTCAGCTGGTGCCATTCAGGGCAGCTGGACTGTTGGAGCTCATGGTCCAAGAATGCAGTCTTGGACTGCACACTGCACTTGCAGGGACCACAGAGGATGCTGCGCTCTCATTTCCTGGGAGACGGAGTCATTTGAGAAATGTGACCTCACTTCTCTCCTTTCTGCAGCATCCTGAGAAAATTAACAAGGCTTAACAGCCCATAATACTCTCATTTTTGCTGCAATCACAAATCAGAAGGTCCTCATCTTCATAGTGTTTTGGTCTTTACTAGAACTGCATCAGGGGCTGATTTCTGGTTGGACGCTCTCTGATCAGAGCAGCTGGGGCTGAAGGCAGGAATTTCAGAGGGCTTGAAGCCCCAGCAGTGCCCTTGAGGCAGCATTTTAAGTAGCATAATTTAATTAAAATTTAATAAGCAATCAGAACTTGTGCACGGCTTTGTGCTGGCATTTTTAAACAACAAATTAATATCCTTATTGTAGAATTTTATCTTTTAATGCAATTTGCATTAAGTTTATACGGTTTTGAGTCAAATTCTGCACATTTGTGTCAGCCAGCTTTGGCCCAGGAGGGTTGGGGGGACTGCAGGAGCACTCAGATGTGTGTCTGTCTATTTGAACCAAGCATTAAATCTTTCACTGGCTTGTCCATCTTTAGATACACTGAAGAGAACGCAGAAGACATGCTGACATACCTGGCTCATGTTTGAAATTGAAAAGCAAAATCCTGGTGCCAATTAATTTAATTTCAAAATTCCCAGCAACTTCAACAGAGCCAGGCTTTCACTGAGAAAATTAATTTCATTTTGTGTGTGTCTCTCCAAACCTTTCCATCCGCTGCACCCGAACAAAAGCCGATATGGAAAAGCCAATATTGACAAAAGGATCCAAGCATGGCTGTCTTGGGTCATTTCACTTCTTGGCCTCTTCAGCTTCCCGTGGCCCTGAGGATAAACAGAGGATCACTCATCGAGAGAGGCACCATTGGTGTGCTTCAGCTGGTTGTGGCTACTGGCCAATGGTGTTGGCTTGTACAGCAGCACTTCCACTTTCGAGTCCATCTGAATGACACACTCAATTGATTCTCAGGGCTCCTGCCAGCGGCAGGGCGTGGTAGGTGGGTTGTCTTCACTGTCAGTCGAACTGGGCAGGATGCTCAGAGGGGAGGGACAGGATTTCACACGGAGAAATCTTTCGGGAAATCAGCTCTCGTGCAAAAAGCCTCGGGAAGGCACCTCTTTAGTGCAGCTTTGAGGAACTGAGGTGAAGCAGCTTGAAAGAGACAAGAGGGAGAGGAAAGGTTGAGTAGAGCAGTTGTGTACAAAGTCTGTGAATTGCTTATAAAACCTTCCAGACATGCAGGACCTTTTGTTGTTAGCACAGATGTAATTTCCAAGCCTTCCAGGCTAGAAACTCCAGCAGATACAGAACTGCCATCCACTTGCCTGAAGAAAATGTGACATCAAAGTTGGAAAGTTGAGTAGGTTTGCCCCCATCCTTGCTGGAAAACTTTGCCATGAGTTTGCTGGAGAGATGCAAGTGGATGCTGAATACCCCACGGAGGCTTAGTGAGGGAATGCCAAGGTTCACAGTAGCTTGGGGGCCATAGGAGTCCTGCAGAACCCACAGGATTTGCAGCAGATTTGTCAGAAGAGAGGCTGCTGTTCACGGAAAAGTGTTTCCAAAATGCTTCCTGGTACTATGACAATTAGTAACAAGCGTGTGAAGAGTATTCTGCTGAAAACTGCAGACCAAAAGGAGGTTTTCTTTTCCTCATTCTTCAGTAATTTTCCCCCTCGCTTTCTGTTTCTGCATTCCTTTTTTTTCCTGATGGATGTCCCTCAGGGGAAGTGTCCTTCTGAGCCAGAACAAAAGACTGGGTGGATTATGAATTTTTGTTATTAGGATCATAAAGCCTTTTTCTCTTATAATTTCCTTTCCTTCTCTATTATTTCATGTCCTTTGTTTCCCTATGCGACCCTTCCTCAGAGAGAACCACCAGGCCTTTACATCTTTTTCTCCTTTCATTCCATGCAAAATCCTGTTCAGAGTTCTTCAGTGCCTGCCTGGAGGTGAAGGAACATGGGGTGAGTTGGAGGAAACACTTCCATGTCCCAGTGAAAATCCTTGGAATGTATTTTTACTTTTGGTGGGCATCCCAGGGGATTACAGCACAGTAATGTGGTGGCAGTGATTTTGTTTGAGAAGGCAGCACTTCAGATTTGTGGGGGAGTTTTGATGTCTGAATCAGCCAATGAAAACCCAGTATCAGAGCTGCTGGGGTATTTCCAGCTCCATCTACCAGGACCAGGATGTGACTCAAAGTAAAAACTCAGAGGAGGCTCAGTCTTGAGGGTGGGCAAGGGGCTGTTCCTGGTGGATGGACCAGTCCCCTGTGATCACTCAAACTGGTTAAATCTACTCCTGTGCTTACGTGATCTGACGGATGGGAGTCAGAGAACTCCGTTCCTTACAGCCTTTGGCACTCCCAATTTAAATAATATGCAGCGGGGAACTTGTTTGGGTTGGCAGGACAAGGATGCTTGGGAGAGGAAGAAATTGTTTCCAGTGAGACTTTCTAGCTGTTATTCTGCAGGAGCAGAGATCTCTGCCTTGCTGCTGGTGCAAGCTTTCAGTCATGATTTACCCACAAACAGCCACATCGCCCTTGTGATTATCTGTGCCTGATGTGGTTCACAAACTGTTTACTGTTTTGGTGCTCGAGCCTGCCTCATTGTCTGCTTAGTGCTGAAAATATTGGGCTGCATTCCTGGCCTCGGCTCACACAGCTCTGCCTCTGTTCCCTAATTGAATGCAGACAGCTCTTGAAATAAAATTTCCGCTGCAAATGTTTCTGCTGACAAGTTCAGAAAGCGCTGTCTGGGAGCTCGCTTTACTCCCTGTCTGAGAGGTGTCTGTCCCAAAATCATGCCTGCCTATACAGTTCCTGACTTAGAGAACCCTTAAACATGACAGGACACAAAGAGGACTTTGATGAATTCCTAAAAAAATATGAAAGAAAACAAAGAAAAAACATTTTCTGCCATGTTTTAGGTGCTTTAGGAAAAAAGCTGCAGACAGTTAGATGCTGCTGTTTCTCTTCATGTTATACAGATACTTTTCACCTATGTGAATGTGGAGTTTTGGTCTCAAGTTGGTTTTTTCACCAGTCTTAACTCATCACAAAAAAAAATAAAACCAAACAAGAAAGAAGAAAAGAAGATAAGGGGTGTCTCTGTGTGTGTTCCTGATACAGACCTGTTACTTGTCCTTAATGCCGGAGTCCTTAGGAATGTGCCAATATTTTTTGGTGTGATTTTTGAAGGACTGCACTTGTTCCTTCCCACAGCTAGGGAAAATCAAATCTGATGATTAGTGCTTTGATTCTTCTGGCAGATTTATATTGCTGCCTTACAACAGGCAATCCTTAACCAGGTGCTTATTTTGTGTTATATATGTGATTTAATTCCTCTGTGGTATCCAAAGGTATCAAATGCTCTTCTTTGCTTCGTATTATATTTTTCTAATGCAGAACAATTTACTCCAGAGGATTTACAGTGGAGTACTATATCTAGGTATGCAGGAGCTTGGTAGAGGCGAGATAAGTCAAAGTAGAAAAGCTTTGTGCTTGTATTTCAAAGCTGAAGGGAGAGACAAGGTGCATGGACTGGGCTGCAAATTGCACAGAGAAATAATTTTGCAATATTTCAGACTCCGTCACAAGAGGAGGCAATGGAAGAATCTATTTCTCCAGTGAAGCAGAAGTCTTCTGCTTGTATTTATCAACATTTAAAACATATCTCTAACTGTGATTTCTAGCGTGCCAAATGAAATTCCTACCAATCACTCACTTTGTTGCTATTAGTGCTGTTAAAAATGTAATTTATTCAGCTAAAGGGCTCTTACAGAAATATATAAGAGGGGAGAAATAAAAACTGTGTCCTGGAATGATACAAACAGTAAAATTGGCTGATTACATGGGAGCCTTGCTGGACTGGTGGATCAGGTGAGCCTTGCAGGATTTTTCCAGGCAGTCTTGGTGTGCTCAGAACTGAGCTACTGACTCAGAGACACTTTAACCAGACGGCTCAGAAGGTCCCCTGTGAGAGGGACACAGCCCATGCTGGTGGGTGACAGCTCTCCAGTTCTCTGCCCCAGGGGTCCTTAACTGCCCTCTTTCCTGCAGCCACGCGATTCTGCCCCAGGGGATTGATGCCTTAGGCTTTAGCTTTTACATTTATCAAAATTCTGCATTCCCAGTGTGTGACTCTGAGCTGCCTTGCAGCCTGTCAGCTGCTGCTCTCTCATGCTCACACAGACATAACAAAGCCTCTCCAGGGCTGCTCTGCAAGGACACCCCGACCATCCCAGGCCCAAAATGTGTAACCCAGCACCTTGAGAAGGGGGGCGAGCTGAGGGGCAGTTACATAGTTAACTAAAGTTTAATTGGCGAATTTATGCTGATGTGCAAATAGACCAAACCTGTAACAGTGTGAAGAACTCGTGACTTGTCGTCCATCTCGGGTGTAGCCTTTGGCCTGCCCAGGGTGTGCCTCTGAAGGCCTTTTGAATAAATATCCACCTTTACTCCCTTACTCCTGCCTAGACTCTGTTTCCAGGTTGGCCTTTTAGGCATCAGGATGAGGCCGTGATCTGCAGGCTGAGCGTCACAGGAGCACTGATGAGTTTGTATAATCCTGACTAATCCAAGGAGCTCAGGAAATTACACTGGATTATTTGTACACAATAGGAAGGGCCTCAGAAGGTTTAGAGATAAATGATTCTTT
The DNA here is from genome assembly GCA_013400235.1 of Oriolus oriolus. Classification (NCBI taxonomy): domain Eukaryota; kingdom Metazoa; phylum Chordata; class Aves; order Passeriformes; family Corvidae; genus Oriolus; species Oriolus oriolus. Next base: position 1,329,071 of record VXBT01014143.1, read on the forward strand.
ACATTTGAGTTGATGTAAAGCTGGGCATCAACTCTTCCCCTGTCTTCTTTTCTTGCAGCAAAGTGTGAGGCTCATTACAGTGACAGGTTCATTTTGTACTTGAGGGCTCTTGAACATTTGGCCCTCAGCATATTTCCCAGTTATTTATCACTGCTGCTAACAGCTGCTCCCTTGCCCTTGATGTTTATTTAAAATGTGTTCTTCAGCCCCTGGAAGAGCTCTCTTGGGGCTGCCTATAGGGAGGCACATGAGCTGTGTTGCAGCCCACAGGTTTTGTGTGAGCTCTGGAGCAGCCAGCCTGGGAGAGCTGAATGAGAGGGAAATTTGCAGCTTTAAGGAACTCTATACATGGGCACTTATTGGAAGAAAATCAGCATTTTATGTGTCCTGCGGTTCATCTATCACTAGTAATTCATTTTACAATGCATTAACTGACCTAAGCCTATTCCTATTGTGCAACAGACAATCCTTCTTTCTTGCCTTCACTTGCCTGCAGTGTGTCAGGGACCTTAACTTGTTCTTATTGGATTTATATTTTCTCTTGTTTAGAAACTGAGTGTTTAAGGGCTAGTTTTCACAGCAGCAGAGCATATGCAGCAATAAACATCATCTCCAGTTGATTAAGCACCATAGCTGAGTTGTTCAGCTTCCACAGAAGCTGTTTATTGTAAGTATCCTCCAACTCTGAGGACATCATTTTAATTATATTGCATGAGAAGGAGCAAAAACAATAAACCAGGACATTAGAAAAAATTAAAAAATATAATTTTCCTTCCCTGAGAGGAAGATTTCAGTGAAGGTCAGAGTAGATTGGAGGTGTTTGTACAGCTGGGAAGTGTTCCTGAAAGGCCATTTCCCAGTACTTATTATTTTTACAGAGGCTCAGAAGACATTAAGGATAGGACAGGCCATTTCAACCGATCTTCTGAGGCCAGACTGTGAAGTTGTTGTGAATCATGCTGGTGATTTCAGAGAAACGTATTGCACAAGCTCACTGTTTGTCAGTGCAAATAATGTGTTTCCAGCTTGACCAGTGGAGTCTGGCCTTGACAGGGTGACAGTAATGGGAGCAGCTTGCTTAGGCTTCCTTGCTATCTGTGCTGAAAGATGTGAGAACATTCATTTCTATTACTGCCATTCTGAATCTTCCCTGGTTCCAGATACCAGCTTGGACATTTGTCTTTCCTACCATTTGTTTGAGAGAGGCAGTGAAGAACTGTAATAATAATAATAATAAAAAAAAAGGTTTAGCAGGACAGGCACGGGAGGACAATGTCAAAATGAGACTTCTCAAGCACAACCATCTCTTATTTCAGACACACTCCTTGCCTTTCTGAGCAGCCAGGTACCCCCAGCACCATGAGCAGCTGTGGCTGTTCTGGCTGAGCAAGGTTGGGTTCGGCCCAGTATCTTCACTTGACTGGTGCTGAGCGGACCAGCTGTGCCACCTCAGAGGGCAGCCTTTTCCTTTTCCTGATTGTTGTAATTATCTCCTCTTCTGTGAAACTGTTTAACTGCCAATTAAACCCTGCTTTAAGTTAAGCAGTGCCTGTCCAAGGCTGGCTGATCCTCTAATAACCCACAGCAGAGAGAGCTGTGGCAGTTTCTGCTGTGGAAGTCTGACCTTAGGCCAGGCTTGTCAGGTTATTTGTGCCAGGCTTGTTGAAAGGTTTGTGAACTTTCCAGTAAACCTAGTTCTGAACAAATCCAGACTGTGTTGGCCAGGTAAAACATTGGCTTCACACACTGCAGTTCCTGCCTCTTTCCTTCCTGCACAGTGTGCTCTGAACCAAATAAACCCTTACAATTTTCACAGGGATTTCAAAGGTTACTGGTGCTCTGGCCCTGCAGGGCTGGTGTGAGGTGAAAAAAATGGATCCAGTTTGGCATGATCTTCTCTTGAACAGGGATTTTTGCCCTGCTCTGGTATGAATGACTGGGAGGAACACAAGACAGGCAGTGGGGCAGGATCTGTCAAGAAATGTCACCCAGTGGTGCCTGGTCCTGTGACCAGGCTATGAGAAACATCTTCCTTGTCCTCCCCACACTTCCCCATTGCATTTTAATTGACACCTTCCTTACCTGCTTTTATTCAAAAGCACTCCCTGCAAACACACTCAAAGACAGGCCACTACTGTCTTTTCAGTGCCATTTAAAAATCCCCTTTATTGCAAATCTTGTTCGGTACAAAGCTGCTGGAGGCCTGTGAATTTGCCTCTCCTGAGACAGAGTATTACTGAAGTGAGAATCCAATATTTTTCGGAGGACTGTGATCATCTCTTCTGGTATAGGCCCCACAGAGAAAGAGCCTGCTCTGTGATCGTAAACAACACAAACAGCACCAGCCTGCAGTCACATTACTTAATGCCAGCAATTTTTGCTACTTCTATAAATCTGTCTTCTACCAGCAGCTAAATGACTCTGATGTTGACAACATTATTTACTCCTTGATGTTTGAAGAGTTGCTCTTTCTCTAGCCACTGGTGCAAGCATTTTGAGAATGGAGTGCTAACTTGGAGAGAAGCAGAAAAGGAAATGGTGCCTCTCCAAGTAACACACGGTTCAGTTGTGGCTTTTTGCAAAGGTGTGAAGACCCTTCAGAAGAAGGACACACCTTGCTGTTCATATTCTCACCCCAAATACTGCAATTTGTTTGTGGGAACTGCAGGAAGAACTGGAAGAGCTTCTAAACTCGTCACATAATGCATTGAACAAGGTGTTGTTGACTAAAACCGGCCCTCATCCTGACACTTGTGGATTTACTGCTCACCCTCCTCCTCTAGAAGTGCCCAACATTCCTGACTGCTCCTTTTACACCTTTGCCACCAAATTGTCCCTCTGATTTGCTAGACCTGGCTCTCAGTTTTTGATTTGTCTAAAGAACATCAGATATGCTGGGATATTGCTATATGCAGAATAGTTATGGGAAAACACCTTACAGTGAAAACAAAAGAAAGTTTCTGGTCTTTGAAGATTCCTCATCATTTTTCTTCTAATGTGGAGAAAAGCAGCAAAGCAGCAGCTGGTCTCTGCAGAAACATCAAAGCAAAAAGCAATAACCAGGAGGAAGCTGCACTTTGAGATGTCACTGTCCTCTTGGGGATGTTTTGTGGCTCAGGTGACTCCACTCCCCCCAGAAAACAGGAAGGCAACAAAACCTATAACGCAGAGGGTCTGGGAATCACATATTTTAAGGCTAGAAGGTGATCATGAATCATTTCATCTCAATTCTTTCATCCTGTCAGCCTACAGAGTGCGGACTTGCACTCCATTACATCTGCACAAGACCCATAACCTTTGTGTGATCATCCTACCTTGCTTTAAAGACTCTGAGTGAAAGACACCTCCACAAAGCTGTAGACAAACGATTTTAGTGGGTAATTGCTCTTGTAAAAAGCAGATCCGATGTTTGTTGTATGTACTCCCTTATCTTTTTATTCTGTCTTTGAATATATTTATAGCCTTGGGCAGTGACCTCCTTTCAAGTTATTGTTTGACTCTTGTTAATTTTTTTCTTCATTTCAAATATGTGAATTAATCCTGATATAGAATATATTAATTAAAAGATTTTAGAGCCTAGTTAGTGTTTTCTAGGTAAAAAAACTTGCCGTAGCTGTTTTTTTCTAACAAGTTCTTCCTTCTCTTAATTGAAATAAGCCCATGTGTACAGAGCCAGGGTTGTTGTACTCTTCCCCTGTATTTCCTAATGAAAACTGCTGGCCACAAAACACTTCACTAAGCTGATTTGACTTGACCCATGTGGCCATCCTTTCTATGATAAGAGTATAAATTTATAGTTTCTCCTTTCCCTGGTAATTTTCTCTCAGTTAAGAAAAAATCTTTCTATTCTTCTCTAGAGCTAGAGGTGCTCTGAAGACATGTAGGAACAATGAAATCCTCATCCTCAAATGTTTGGATGTATTTTCAGGCTGAAAGAATCTTTCTGATGGTCTCCCAACCATCATATTTTTGTCAGATTTAATGCAGAAGTTCTAATTTTTATATTCATACAATGAAACACCTCTTGCTACTGTTTATCACCATTTCATCATGTGATCTAAAGTCTCATTTAAATCTTGCAGGAATCTGCTGAACTTGTGATACCAGTGTCTGCATTGCTTTCTTGTTCCTGTTTGCAGCAAGTTCAGTGAAAATTTTCTTATGTTCCTCCTCGCAGCTACACTGCTTTTGGTGTGTGCCACTGCCAAGAACAAAGCTGTAGCACCTAATAACAGAATTTTGTCATAGCCCTTATCTCTGGAAGCTACTCCAGTTTATCATTTCAATAGCAAATGGAGTGTTTTACACAGTTGCCTGATAAAAGTTCCCATCAGCATCTCTTTAGGGTTTTATTCTTCTCTTTTCCTCTCTCTTCAGCCAGAGCTTTCAGAGACTCTGACTTCCCCCACATCTTTTTAAGGCCAAGGTCAAGCCCAGTGAAAGCTGCTGTGGGACACCTCAGGTGTCAGACGTATGACAGAGCTTTGAGACAAAGCAATAAAGCAGAGTACAAAGGGTCCACAAAGAACTAACAATGTCACGGTGATGAAGAAACAAAAGATGATGGGCTCTGGTGAAAAAATCCACTGCCACTGTGCATTGCAGTCCAGGCTCCAGCCAGCTGGAATGCAGAAGAGAACGAAGGTTGTTTCTGTCTAATTTTACCATCCTTATTTCTGTTTCATAGAGTGAAAAACTTAATCAGCTGTGATTTGTGTCTGTTCTTCACCCAGGCAGGTTTCAAAAACCAAGGAAAACCTCATTTAGGCGGATGCATAGAGAGGCAGCCCAGCAGTTACCAGTAAAGAAATTACCAAGAGTTCACATTTGGAGTGCCCACCTATCCTGTGTTGTGGAGGACGTCCTTTAGCTGGTATTTCATGTCCCTTATACAGTAATAAATGGTTAAATACATTTCTGATAAGGTGCAAAGTGTTGTTCCAACCTGTAATAGGAAAACCGCCACGTCAGGGGTTCAAAGGGGCATGAGACATCCTGAAGTGAAGCCTGGCAAATCAGTTTTGGGGTTGTGTTCGCGGGGAGGAAATTGTTGAGATTGCTTTTGAAACAGGGATGGTGGCTGTGCTGGTGAGCATTAACCCGCAGCGGGGGAGGTGAAGTAAGAGATGATTGATGGGCTAAAGGGAAATGCAGTTTTGTGTGAGAAAAGGTCTGCAGTGCACACGGGAATTTAGGGGAGGTGTAGTACCTGGCTTGGAAAATTGTCTTGTCCGTAGTTAACAAGGTGTGGAGTTTTTGAGCTGAGATTTGCTTTGGTTTAGAACTTTCCCTTATTTCAAATCCAAGGCGTGGGAATTCATGCTAAGTAGGGAAAGGATTAGATGCTTGAATCATGCAAACTTGGACAACATCAACCTCCATGATGACTTTGGGAAGCTCTCAGGCCATGGACAACCACAGCCTAAAGTTGCTGTCGTTTACTTGCCAAGTTAAACTTGCTAAAGGCCATGCCCTAGAAATATGGGTCCAACCTCGTCCTGGGAACCTGAGCTTCCAAACATGGGCCACAGCTGCGTGTTACAAGTGTTTCCTACAGTCTGGTGCAGCATGAAAAATAGAGAAAGAACTTGTTGCCTTACAGCGTAAAAAATGCATTGAATATTTGTAATGAATGAACGGATGAAAGGCTTCCATCAATAAAATCTACCGAGATGAAAACATCAGCACTTATTTCTCAGGTTTTGTGAAGGGTGTGTGCTCAGATGAGTCTGAAATGCTTCTAATTAATGTTATCAAAAGTGTGACATTTAATTAACTCAGTAACACGTTCAGCCTAATGTTAACACATTTTGATTCACCACAGGCAGCAATGAGCTCTCCTGAGCAACTCCAAAGCTGGGGAGGACAGGGGGAAGATGGAGAGCAGGAGTGCACACAAATACACATTTTGCTGCAGAAAGGCAGGGTGGCAAGAGAGCTGGTTATGTTGTAGATCCCCATCTCACATCCAAGAGACATTTTTGAGTTCAGAATATATGCTATCAGATATTTATAACAATAATCTATTTTTCCCAGGCTCAATTATTGCGAAAGTCATTTGCCACTGGAAGGAGCAACAACAGGATGCGTTAGTTTCATATTCTTGAGTCAGATCTGGTCAATGAAACGAGGCCTTTTTGACATTGAAACCTATGGCAAACATTTTCTAAAACTGAATCAGCAAATGAATTTTTTTTTTTTTTTAATTTGAAATGGAAATTTCTGCTGTGTCATTCAGCTGATCAATAAGGAGTTATCCAGAAGAAGTAATGCAAGTGGGAGGGAGAGAGAACTCCACCTCTGCTGCGCTGTTACTGCTGCTTTTGCTAAGTGTGTAACTGATTAGTCAGGTAGCAGCATGAGATTTCCTTCTCCACAATATTTATGTAAATTTAAATGCTTTTCAGAGACATCTTATTTAGTTTAAATAAATAAATAAAAACAACTAAGATGAATGGGGACTATGCTTAAGTACCCTGTCGATATTTGATCACAGGGGATGCTTCTGCATCTCAGAAATACAATGAAAATATGCCATTGGCCCTTTAACCTTTGTAGGACTGACTCTCCCACCCTGAATCTATGACATGAGTTCTTAAGTGCTCTCAGAAATAGCAACAATAATTTGTTCTGTGTGCAACCTGCCCAGCTGGATGAGGTAAAGAAGCTCACGAGTGAAAGTGAAGTTTTCTGAAGGTGTTTTTGATGACTCACTCTTCATTGCAGGAAAGCTACAGGCAGGAATGAAGCTGGGAAGATGGGACAGGAGAAATTATCCAAGAGACCCAAGGACAGAGCCAGGGGAGATGCAGCAGAGCAGAGAAAAGATCAGTAGAAGGAGTATGGCAAGCCACAAGTTCACAGATGTTGTGCCTACCAGGTGTGTTTGGTGGCAGTTCATTAATCCACGCCCTTGGAGATTCAAGTCTGCAACTTTTTGCTGACTAAAACTCAGCCTCTGTGGGTTTCTGTTGGTATCAGTTAGGAGTGGCGTCAGATTTAAGGTGGGACATCAGGCTGTCAGTCAGGCCAGTGCTGTTCCTAGCTCATAAACCTGTGCTGAGCGATTGAGGGTGAACGGGGTGAGGAGGACAAGGCTGGGTCCCACCGCAGGAGCTGACCCTGGCAGCTGTTCCGAGCCATGGGCTGCACCATGGGAGGTGGACGGTGACTTATTGCTCCTTCCAGGAATTTTATTTGCATAGTAACAGGCAGAGGAGGACCGCAGTGTCCGTGCAGCGGGACCATCACGGCAATTACTGCCGGGGTTACCCTTCCATGGCAGAAGCATGCATGTTAAACAGGGGGTTGCACATGGGGACGGGACCCACGGCCATTCTGGCATGTGGGAAATGAGTTGAAGGACCGCAAACAATGGAGCCAAGGTCCCTTCCTGAAGATGTATGAGGGGGCGTTGGACGCCTGGAATCTCATTGTCCTGGGGGGGGTTTTGTTCTTCCTTCTTTTTCCTTCTTTCCTTGCATGCGAGCGGCAAAGGGGCGGGGAGGGAGGGCGGGAGGCGCTCCACTGCCGTGCTGGGTGCCAGGCTCGCTACTGCAGTACCGTACTCAATATTCTGATCACCTTGCAAGTCAAGGAGCCTTGTGGAGCCTGCAGTGGTGTCAGAGTGAAAAACGAGCCACGCCATCACGCTTGGCCAGGCGGTGGCTGCCTGCCCGCAGCGAGTGCCAGCCTGCAGCGTCTTCCTTTGACAGAAACCCACCCTGAACGGGGTGGTGGGCTGGAGTCCGGCTTTTTGTTTGTGTTTACAACACTATTTCCCATCGCATTTAAATAAGAGGTTTCACTGCAGTGGTTCACAATGCCGGGGGGCTTGAACTCCTTGTCTCTTAGGGTCTTGGATGCCTCCCACGGTTTGGCGGTCATTTGTGAAGAGGTAGGGAGGAGTGGGCTCGGTTGAATGTGGTTTTGGACGTGTTTTCTTCTCCCTCTGTTGCTGTTTGACATGGAGTGAGCTGGAGGAGGCAGTTTCCCGCAGTGAAAGGCAGAAGGAATGCACCAGTGTGTGTGTGTACGTGTCCGTGTGTGTATTTAGAGAGGGAAAGAGCGAGGAACTGGCTTTTCCGTAGGGAGGAATTGCAGTGGTGAGCTTTACACAGACCCCTGGGTGCTGCTAACCCAATCCATTGTCTTTTATTTTATTTATTGTTCATGGCAAAGGTATTGCCTAGGCAACCATGATGCTTCTCCACTCTTGACTGGCGCATTCTGCGTCATCGGGGTGGGACACGGCGGAGCAGCCGAAGGAGCAGGACAAGTGCTGCTTGGCTCAGGGCACTCAGAGACTGACAGTGCTGGTTAGAGGCAACTGCACAGCAGGGAAATGGTCCTCAGGGTTTTTCCTGTGCTGCTCTGTCACTTCACTCAGAAGAAGCATGCAGCACCTCCTTGTTATCCCAGGGCTGGTCCATCTACTCATGGCTCAGTTGGGCACTTTGGTTCCAGTCCGCTGCTCCCCCTGGCAGTTTGGTCATGACATCCCATCTCTGCAGTGCTCACACAAATAGTCCTTCGCTTGCAGCAGCCTCGAGCCCGCCAAGATGACTTTGTGCCATCTCCAGGGAGGGAGGCAGAGGGAGTGACTGGTTAGGTTACACATTCCATTCCCAGCGCCTTTGGTCTCAGTGCAGCTGCAGCCCAGAGTTGTTAGAGTGAAAATCATTCCCTCCCTCGTGGCTAGAGAACTGCCCAGTTATGAAGGCTTGTGATGGTAGCTTCAGGGCCGACCCACAAATAAGATAATCCAATTGCTCATCCAGCCCTGGAGAGCAAGAAAATGACACCCTCTGGGAGCTGCATCAACATCAGCATGATCACCCTGCACCGAGACTCTCCTTTCTGTCTGTCCTCTGAGCTTAGGACAAAGTTCCCAGTGTGGAGGGAAGAAGCCCTCAACCAAACTAATTTCCATCATGACCAGATGAGTGTAAGAGTTTCTATTTGCACAAGGCACAAACACAATTATATCCCGACTACAGTACCAGCTTGTGGTGAGACCTGCTTTGATCTGCTGAGGAAATCCCAGTGTGGATATGTCTGTCTGTCTGTCTGTCATTTAGAGAGGGAAAGAAAGAAAGAAGGAGAGAAAGAAGGAAAAAAAGAGAAGGAGAAAGAAATAAAGAAAGAGAAACTGCTTATTATTTCTATAGCTGCAAGTCCCTGGAAATCATTCTGCATATTAGTTTATTACAAGTGGCTTAGGCAAATGGAGCTGTGATGATGTAGAGTCATGAGGCCAGGAGTATCTTATTAAAAATGTGTTGACAATACAGCTAACAATTCAAGCTTGCTGTCCATTGCTGTCTTGGGATAAAAGGAAAGGTGGTATAAAAGTTTTGCTGCTCAGTGTACAGGTCACATACAAATCAGCATTCTGGCAAAAGAATACAAAACGTTCCACAATGTGGAATTGCTCTCATGGGGACATTCTGAATGTCCCATTCAGATGCTTTTCTTCTTAGAACATCCCCTTGGGTCCAAGCATATAGTTGAAATGTTTTGAATTTTTAAAGCTCTTGCACAGTTTTGCGTTTTTTTCTGTGAATTTTTTATCTTGCTATTTATTCATTTCTTTATTTCATGCCTTTTTTTTTTTTTTTAATTGCATGCTCACCATTTCTCTACCATCCTGTGGTGGTATCAGCTCAGAAAGTCTTCCTGCAGGGTTGTTTCTCCATCAGTGTTTCATAGCTTTTCTTGTTCTCCAAACTGCTGTGCTACCAACAAATTCATGCCCCTTTCAATTAAGCATTTATGGAAAGGGGAAGATAAGACACTATTGAACAAGGAATGGTAAGAAGGGACAGATGTTTTGTTTTAAGAGAAGTATGAAGGAGAATCTTATGCTGATAAGTTAACAGAATGTTTTTGGAGGTGATGGTGAAACCCTTTCAGAAATACTCGGTTTGGACTATCTGAAATATTTGATTTCACCCAAAATATAAGGCTACATTTTATTTTAGGTCTTTAAAAGCAATTTTAATTTTTATTAATGCTCTTATCCTCTGGTTCCAAAATAACCCCAAATATATTATATAATGTTGAATTGAAATGTACCACAAATTTCTAAACAGTACTTTTTGGGGCGATAAATACTGAATTAAAATATTACAACAGTGGAGAAATAAATGACCTTTTTTCCCATTCACTGAAAATCATTCCCTGAGTCTGCCAGGAACCATCATAAATTATGGACTTCCCTCTTCAGGGGAGCTAGTTGTAGGTGTAGGTTTTGCAGCAGTTGTGTGGTTTTGCCCCATCTGCTTCCAAGGAAGGAGAGTTTGTACCGTGATTTCCATGGCTGGCTGAAATGTTTGTGCAGCCAGGGAGGATGGAGCGAGGCAGGAGCCAGAGCCAGCCCTGACCCCGAGTGTCGCTGGCTCTGGGCACACAGCACTCAAAGTGATCTTGTCACAACTGGCTGCTCAAAATTTGTCGTGATGAGAATTTCGTGGAACAGACAGGAATCCCTTGAGGGGGAAAGGAGTACGGCTGGAAGAGTGCCAGGGAGATGCTGCTTTCTCAGGTGGATGGAAGCGTGTCCTCCACATGTGGCTACCAACACTGGCCGTTCTTCTGACCCTAATTATCGCCCTGATGCTGGGCTTAAGGCCAAAGGAACACCCTTATCTATTAGAAAGTGTGATCCCCCTCTTCCCACCCACGTTTCTACATGAGAAGAGGATAGGGGATTCTTCCTGTTCCAGGAAGATGTATGTTCAAATGATGTCCCCCTCCTGACTGAGCTCTGGCCAGCACCAAGTAAGAAAGGTATTCCCTTCTAGATTTATTTTTCTTCTGGTTTTTTTTTTTTTTTTTAATCTCACCCCACAGCAAATGAGTGAAGTGAACTGGAGAGACAGGTCCAAATTAGTAACTGGCTGGAAGCATGCCCAGGGGCAGTGAGCACCCGAGGGGATGGGAAGGGAGCGTCGGGCGTGGATGTGGAGCCCAGCTCCCAAGGTGAAGTTGCCCTTCCGAGTGCAGGCAGGTTGTATCAACACGTCCTCCCTATTGGGAGTCTTGTGCTTCAGCCTTGCTCTGGCCCTGCTTTTGACCCTTTTGCTTCACTGGGTTGTAAGGCTGATGGGAGGGAAGCACAGCTAATGAGGAATGTAATTGTCAGATATTTTGTGAAGAAGGCTATCCACCACCTCAAATATATCCAGTTTCCTCTGTCTCTGTAGCTCTCTGGACACTTGATCGTTTAATTATTCCTCTCTGGCAGGTGCAGGGCCCCCCTCTAGAGACAAATAATTTCCTAACTCATGTGACTTGTATTCAAAATGTAAGTTCAGACTGTAGACTCAGCTCCGTCCCCCTGGCTCTGATCCAGCGATGCAAGAAGGAGCGAGAGCTGATTTAAAGAGTTAAAGAGGGGTCTTCTTGCATAATGAACAGAAACATTGGAAGGGAACATCCAAGCCAGTCTGCAATCCAATAAACCTGAATGTCAGAATCACAAAAAGCTGGTTGTGAACAGCACAAACCACAACAGCCTGGTAGCTGCACCCAGTATGCCCAGGATGATGGGCAGAGGTATGGGGAGGGTGTAAAGATGACCCAAGTATCACTCTAGAACAGCTTTCCCATTCAAGGTGAGGAATTTAACCTCCAGTTGCCTCCCTGATGCTTCAAAAGTAGGGAAGTTGGCAGCTCTGTTGCAGCGGTGCTAATGGGGAAATCCTGTAGACTCGCAAAGTGAAGTGTCCTGCTCACCTCTGAACCATCCCATGGAAGGACATGGATCATTCCATCAGGAAGGTGGCTCCAGAGGGCTTTTGGGAAGGCTGTCTATGTGCCCTCTTGACAAAAACTAGCAGAGAAGCACTTGAGCAACAATCTGCATGGAAAAATACAGCACCAGCGTTCGGTCGTGTTGCTTTTAGGAGGTGGCAACGAGATATGGGCAGGGTTCCTGTTATTTCATTGTGAAACCTTGCCTGAGCTGTGCTATTGCTTTATTCTGCATTTTCCTTGGAATACCAGGCAAACACCAGGCTGCTGTCAGGCTCCATGGGCTGGCATGATCCATCTCCAGCACGTCCATGCTGCTGCAGGGAACTGCGCTCCCACGAAACCTCCACGGCTGCTGCCGTGACCGACAGCAGCAGTGCACCGTGGCTGGGAGCTGAGCACGCTTCTGGGACAGACACTGCCCTGCTTTGGGTGATTCATGCCTGAATAATGTCCTTTCACTTCCAGAGAGAGGTGGTGTGACAGGCGCACGCTCCATCCGTTCCGACAGGGAACTTTTACATCAGCCGTGCCAGGGAATTTGAGCAGATCGGGGGCTCCAGTTCCATTCCAAATGTGACAGGGCTGTGTAAATAAATAATCCCAATCTACATAATTATCTCTTTTTCAGGAAGTCATCACATAAATCAGGTTGGTATCAAGGGATGCTGCGTGTGGAATTCACGCATCCAAAGCCGGGCTCTCCTCGGCCTCGCTGCCTGGGCGCTTTGAGAAGGGTGAGATTTTGTACGCTCTTGAACATCACAGATTTTCTTCTGAGGAAGATCAAATGCTTGTATCATTTTCACCAGAAAAATGCTATCCACGGCAGACTTCCAGTGGTGATTAAAAGTATGAATTCTCATGCAAACAGATTCCTTTGCATCCAGTCATCTGAGAACTGGGCCTTTGATTTTCATTTATTATTCTCCCTGGCAGCATATTCAGTCAGTATGCAGATTTCCTCCTTCATTCAATTTTCAGTGGGCAAGAAGACTACAATTAGTCATATTATCATCAGTGTGAATGAAAGGGAAACACTGAACTGGATCTTTACGAGATTGCATTTGCAGTGGGATGATGCAGATTCATTACACATGGGTAAGGTATGAAAAAAAGCTTCAGGCCGACTGCATTTGGCTGCTTGATATCTCCCTCCTTTGTGGACCTTCTTGCCTTTTGCTGCTGTTCCAGACCTTCTCCCCAAGTCAGCCTAGACAGGGAAATCACTGGATGGGACAAAGTATCTTGAAGAAGTGACGAGGACAAATAAATTAACAGAGAAAGCTGGCTGGAGAAGCAGCCAGAGGGTTGCTGAGGAAAGACCACTGCAAGCCAGGCCTAAGTGTGTTTCCAAAGATGCCTCCCACCTGAGCCTCGCTGATCTGGGACCTACGTGCCAAAGCACACAGTTCAGAAGCTGGTTGTGCTGCAAGACAGGAGATGAGCACAACAGGCAAGGGGATAAATGTATTCATTTTACAAGCAAGGTTTTTAGGGATGGAGTAAGGGAACTATGTTTTCTTTTCTCATGAACTTATTTCACAGGGTTTGGATTGAATTAGCTGTGTTGAAAGGAGGATTCAGATGTGTGGAATCTGTCTCTGTGCTCCTTTGCATGCTATCACAGGTAATTTAGGTGTTGCGTGTACTTGCATTGCTCTGAAGGTGTTGGGATCTCTAGGGCACACATTCATGTGCTGGAACTGATTCTGGTACCTCATTTGGTTAGAAAAAAAATTGTAATTTCCCTGATTTATAAGAAGAATGGGGATTTGGGAGTTGACCGTAGTGTTGTGCCATGCTTATGTTTCCATGCTGTTAATAAATCAGAGTGAAAAAGAAATTAAAGACAGATATTTTCTGCTTCCCTTATGCTGAAACATTATTAATTCACCAGATAAATTCATTTGGGATAACCTGGTAATTTCCTCAACTTCATATGGTGACATTTCCATGGCTTAGCAAGTCCTCTGGCAGCAGCGTGCTCTGACTCCTCGTGTTGTTGAGCATCCTCAAGGCGCAGATTAGCTGAGTCTCTCCAACCCTGCACGAGGCCACAGGGATACAGCACAACTTCACAGAAACCAGAGCAAAGAAATGTTATTTTTCCACAAGCGACCAAACACGGGAGTCAAACATTTTGTGTGGCTTCTCTGAAGGCTAACGAGGAATATCTGAAGGCTGCACGCTCAGTAGCCCCACTGCAACCCCGCTGCTGCCAGCACAGCCCTGCCTCCCTGGGTTTGGGAAGCACGTGGGATGCCCGTGTCTTTGAGCCACTGGGGTGGCAGAGCAGACACACACATGGAACAGGACTGCAGGTCCTGTTGTTTTGTTGTTTTGTTAGGAAAACCAGGCAAAATGAGGCTTCACTTCCAGTAGGAAACTGCTGCTTTGACTTCTAGATGTCCTTTCTCCCCATCAGGATCCTCTCCTAAGCTCCCTTTTGTTTTTCCTCTTCTCCTTCTATATTTTGGTTTCTATTTCAGTTTCCTGGTGTGATGTTCATTGCAGTGATGAATGCAGGGGGTCATGTCCTGTCATCACACTGCTGCTGTCCCCCAGCCTGACAAACCCAGTCTGTGAGCCTGACACTGATGGTTTGCCTCACTTTGGCTTTGCAGTGTGCTTTTCATACTCTAATTTGGGTGTTCTTTGCCCCCATCCCTGGTGAATTCTGTAAAATTTGGGCTGCTGTCTCATTAAAGTATAGCTTTTAATCAGTAGGTTTTTCATCCCTGCCTTTTGCCTTAGCTGGTAATACAGTAAGCTATTTAAGCAGTGGAATTGCAGAGCTATTTTTTGAAACTCTAGGTGTTCCAATTAATTAATGTGAATAGAAATTATACTAACTAATCTCACCCTGGTGCTAGGGCATTTGACTGTATCAGGAGACCATTCATTGTATATTTTCTATTTTAATTTCACATTTGGATATGTAAGGGACCCCGGAGCAAGTCTCTGAAGATGGGTCCTAGAGAAGCCTGCATGTCTGGGTGATTGTTACGTTTAACCTGTGCTTCTGGCCACGGAGGGATTGAATCTCTGCTCCTCAGCTGATGTGAGGAACCTGTTTTGACCCTGTATGCTTACCCAGTGCTTCCCAAACTTGATCCCTTGCCCCTTCTATTACTCTGACTGGGGTGAATATTCCCAAGAGTAAGTTCTGTGGACATTCAGTTGAAAGTAAATAAGATGGGGGGTGCTTTTTCCACCAGATTCCTTTGACTGAGCCATGCCAAATCTCACCATGAAGTGTGAACAATCCCTCCCTTTCACTGCTGAGTTTGTCCGAGATAGACCATGTCATCAGCAGCGATCCATGGCATCTGCATTGTCTCAGCTACACTTGTGGGTGGGGAATGTTTAGCTGGGAGAAGGTTTTTCCTCTCACAGTCTTGTGCAGATAAGGGCTAATTCCTCCTACTTTCAGAGACGATGGGAACAGCAGACAGAATTTGCTAAGTCAGTGTCTGAAGGAAACAACCTCCCCATCCTCTGGCAATGAACAGTTTAGGCCTGAAGCCATGCACATGTAAATCTTTTAATCTCACACCCCTCACACTCCCCATCCTGGCCCTGCCTGCTCCCTCCTCCCCCTCTTTCTTCCACACCTCCATCTTCAGTCTCTTCCCTCCTGCCCATCAGCTGTCCCTAAGTCCATGGGAGCTGTGGCAGCAGGGTTCCGTGTGCCAGGAAAGATTATTCTTGACTGGTTGCCAGGTCTCCTGCTCTTGCTCTGGCACGCAGATAAAATGTTAATAGGGCCGAATGTATTTGACACTAAGGGTGAAACTGCGTGTTCCAGGCACGGAGCCTCCTGCCATCCATTTAGCAGCTGCACAGGCTGGATCCTTCCAGTTCACTTTTGCTTGCTAAAGAGGACCCGACCAGGGACTTTCAGGTTTGACAGAAGCCAGGGATTACATCTTCCCTGTGTCAAGAACATGAAGCAATGTCACCTGCTTGCTGATGGGCACACAAAGAGGAAATGATTTTGTAAGGACAGGCCTGGAATTCTTTTTGCTGGAGTGGCTGACATGGATGTGGGAAGATCTGAAGTAGGTTAAAATGTGGTCTGTGTTCAACTCTGATCAGTTTTGCAAGTGTTGAGGCCTCCTAGCAGGCTGAGTGTTGGCTGAGGTCAGCACAAGTGCAGGATAGAAGTCAGGATCCAGCACTCCTCACGGCACAGTTTGGGGCACAAAGAAGGTGCTGCTCAGGTTCAGCCAGCTAAGTCTCTCCAGGTCTTGCCAAAGAAGAAGGTCAGAACTTTTCCTACATTTGATGTGGCCAGCAAAGCAGAAGGAGAATGTTCTTAATTAAGCTCTAGTGAGAGTGACTCTGTGCATCTTGACTGATAGGATTGTGTGGCTTTTATTGTTTTCTCTTAAGGGGAATTCCAGCCTGAAACACATCTGGCTGAAAATTGTTTCCTCCTAAAGTTCCTAATGGAGAACTTCCTCTGCAAATTCTAGAAGTGGGTTATATCTTGTCTTTGGCAATTTCCTTTGCTGAGTTGGGAATGGTCTCATTCCAGCCACAGAAGCAGATGAAAATCTGAGGAGAGGGCAGACAAAGAAGGTGCTGCCGCTTGAGCAAGGAAGGTTGGGGGGTCTGAACTGACCGGATTATCCACCTTCACAGCTTCTGGTAAAAGCCTGATAATCTATCTTCACAGTGGTAAACCAGTGTCATCATCCATGAGTATTATTGCCTTCCACTGGTGTAAAGGGGGGGAGGATGAAGCCCCCGAGGTGTGGGACTGGTTGTTGCTGGACAGAGGTTTGCTATGGCCTGTCCACCTGGAGCGTGTCCTACAGGCGTGGTAATTCCAGGTGACCAAAGCTGTGGTCAGGTGCAGAAATACAAGCCCAGTAACTGTGTTTTTCTGCAGAGTAGCAAATAATTTTGCTCCTCAGAAGCACATGCTGGACCACTTTTCATTGATAATTATGATGCACTCGAGGGAAGGGTTCTTTTAATGGGGAAATGCATTTTTTTTTCCAAACAGTATGCAGTTTCTCCCTTCCTTCCCTCACCCTCAACAGTATGCAATAAACTCATCGTAAGATTTATTAATGAACTGTCATGGTGATTTCTTTGAGTACCTTATTTAGCCAGAAATTACTCTAGGGACTGGACCCTGTATATGCTGAAATCAGCAGAAAATTCACATTTACTTCAAAAAAGTGTAGGTAAGACCTGTGAATAATCAGGGAAAAACAAGAGCTGAGATGGTACCACGGGCTGGGAGACAAGCACTGTTCTGGCATGGAGTGGGGAGAAGCTTGGAGACTTTATTTATTAATAGCATCATGGTCTCCCAGAGGGTCTCCTGTCCTGTGTCCAGTGCAATCACAAAGCAAAAACTCTAAAGAGTTGTGACCTTGGCCTAGAGCAGGCAGATATGTGATGATTGTGGCCTGGCTTACAATAACTCAAGTGAGCTGAGATCTTCCATGGAAATACTGTAATTGAAATATTTCTCATTTGGTTCAGCAAGAAAGAGACAATATTTAACATGTTAACCTATTAACATCCACTTAAGCTTTGCTAAGGGACAGTGCCAGAACTCTGAGCTCCTAAAATGCTGCCCAGGCTGCTTCTGAGCTTTCATGACTTGAAAAGTTTGGCAGAAGTGAATCTCTAACACTTGCTGCCATTAAAAAGTGCCATTCTGGGATGCAGGGAGAATGGGAATGATGTATATGGTCAGGAATGAGCTTCAGGAGGTGATGGGAAAGGCTCTGGAGCAGTGGAGCTGCAGTCAGGGCTCGACTGCTTCTCTAGGGGAGCTGCAGTGTGGGTCTGTGCTGGGCTGTCACTCTCAGTGCTGCCACACACTGAGCACTTGTGCCCTGCTCCTCTGGAGCCACCACATCACCTTTTTTATGTCTTCAAAGCCTCCTGGCTCCTCACCATGCATTTTGCCCTGGTGACTTTTGGCTCCTTTTAACGTTAGATGAGCGTCTTGCTTTCAGAGGGCTTTCAGTGTTGATCACTTGAGGAAGATCAGCAGCCCACCAGTACTCTGGGAGGAAGGGCACGTTCCCTTTCTCACATCCCGACTCCTTGGGAGACCTCTGGATCTGTTTTTGGTATAAAGTGTTTGGGAAAGGTGTTTATAGGGAAGCCAATTCCCCCTAGAATGGACACTGGACTGTTGCTACTTTATCACCCAGAGTACCCAGATGTAATTACTTTGAAGTGTAATCACTGAGCAATCGAGAGGCAATGTAATTGGTACCTGGATGCAGAATATGTAATTACTGTGTTGTGTAGTGACAGGGTATTTGCCAAGCATATCTTCTGTAGTTACCAAGTAATTTAAGAGAATTTGCATGGTATTTCTTGTCTGAGAGACAGAAAAAAATCACCCAGCTGAGATCTCTGCAGAGGACTATAAACTTTCTGCCAGCAGGATTTGTAAGCTTTTCCAAGCAAGCAGTGTTGGAAGAATTTGCTTTCTGCCTTTTCTTTCCAACACAAAAGTTCTCTGCCTGCGCAATGCTACCAAAGGAAAGTTTTCTTTTATTTCCTGCCATGTGGAACATGTGCGTCAGCCAGGAGAGAGATTCATTGGGAAAAGAGATAAATGAAGAGAGAAAAACTCATTTGATGAGAGGAATAAAAAAAAAACCCCAAACAGCAGGCTTTGAGATGTCAGAACAAACTGCCCCATCCCCATCAAAGCCTGAGCACTGAATATCTCACTGGGGCTAAAATGTGGGACCTCAGGCAGGGGAAGTGAAGGATGCAGCTCCAACCTGTGTGTCACCAAGTGCAGAGGTGGAAAGTGAGGATGCCTTTTGTCCTGACTGCCGTGAGCTCAAAGGACAGCTTCAGCAGGATTTCTGCTGTACCGCAGTGGGGAACAACACAATTTATGGCTGTACCTATGCTAATGACCTGCAGAGGCAAAGCAGCCATTTGTTTCACGTAGCCCCTGTTAAAGCACAGCAGCATCTCTCCCTTTTCTCTCGGTGGGAGAGTGATTGGTGTTTACAAACTGTCTTTTTCTTTCTGCTTTTGGAAATACCCTGCTCCAGTAAATCATGGAAAGCAGCCTGTTAGAGCTGTGTTCTCGTTCACACAGGACTGGGGGGGCAGGATCAGACAACATACATCTCTGAGGTAGCTCTTTTCATCACTGCACTTGGCCTTAATTATATTATATTGCCCTCTCTAGAGAAATCTCTGACTCTTTGGGCTTCCATAAAGTAATACTTTATCTTCTTTTTCATTAAATAGTAGCTACTCGTTAGGGCAATACAACATGCTGCTTTTCCTTCCCCTTCTGATGAGGTTGCGCTCCTGCACATCCTGAGTATAAATAAACCAAGGTTTTGATAGTTTAGCTATTGAGCTTTTGGCTTTACCTAGCAAAAAAAAAAAAAAAANTTGCAAAAAAAAAAAAAATCCCAAAAAACCAGAAAGCAGATATATTCTGTCCTGGTATGATTTGGTGCTGTTCTGCAGCATTTGCTTTCGGGTGAGTTGTTTTTTTTCTACTTACACCTTGCAGCCAGTGCTGAAAAGGTGAACCACAGCCACCACGTTTTGCAAAATGAACTTGGCTAATCCTTTGCATTCAAACCAGCCCTCACCTCTGTACTGATAAATACAGCTTATGCTCTAGTCCCAGGGAATGCAAATACTGTTTGCAGAAATAATGCTATCCTGGCTACTTCTCATTATCGTGTTTTTATTGCCAGGGATCCTGGAGCTTTTTACTAGCTACAGAATCAATAATGCTGTGACATTCATACATTTCTCAATGCCACTGTGCATGGTGCAGCATCAAAGTGCTGGTTCTCAGGGGCTCTACCTGATAGTGATACTTGTGTACTCATATAATCCTTTTTATCTATAGTTTACAGATCTTAATTAAGATTTACAATGCTATTGTGAAGTGGATTTTCATGTCTGGGCAGACCAGCATGGCCAGATGCTAGAGAGGAGTGTTTCAGAAAAGCTCAGGCTTTTTGTCAAAAGCATTCAGCTCCCGAGGCAAGGAACTCCTTGGCAGCCAGGCTGCTTTGCAGGGAAATCTGCCTTTCTGAAGGTGGTGCTGGAGCTGGGACTGCAACCCTGGAGTCCTGACACTCACCTTTGGTTACACTCCCTGCTCCACTTGTTCCATTTTTTTGCAATGTTTTCTAAAAATATTTGATTTTTGAGAATCTGTTGCAACCAAGCCTTTAGCTTCCCTACCCCTCTCAAATCTGTGGACTTTGAAGTCTTGCAGACTTTAAAAATAACTAACTCAATAGTTATTTACTAAACAGCAAAAATAACTAAATAAATACAATCAATTTGATTCACTCTAGCTTCTGGAAACACTATTCTGGAGACAAGGAGGCTTCCAATTTCCTACATGAGTCATGATGTTCTTGGATTCAACCTATCAAACTATATCAGCAAATCATATTATATAATGTAATATAACAAGACACAACTGCCTGTGTTTAACCTAGAAAAGATTAAAAAACATGTCCTACCATGGTCATTGGGCTGTCCTGGCAAAATTGTCATTCTCTTTTCTGTCCAGCTGCCGCCCCTGCTGTCCTCTCCAACCTGCTGTGCTGGAAGAAAAATGCCATTTTTAGGAACAAAGATCTGGGCAAGTCTGGTTACAGAGAAGCAAGTCCTGCTTGTGCCACTTCTCTGCTTTGGAGGCTGAGTGCTCTAAGGTCATGTCCAGGGTTTTGTCTTTTATAATGATGCAAAACCAACCTCTCCTGGTTGAGAACAGGGGCACTCACAGTGGTATGGGAGTGAGGGGGAAGACTTTTGAACTGCTAAAGCTGCCTTGTTCTCAGTTTACGTGTAAATTAGAAGGAAAAGGGATGTGTAGATGTGATGAAGAGTCATTCTCCTTTTATTCTTCACCTGCACAGAATGAGGGGATTTGGAGTCTTGTAGCTCTGTTTGTGGGTCTTGCACTCGCCTGGTGTAAGGCAGAACCCAGAATCAGCCCAGAGAATTCCTGGGAGGGGTTGAACTGGGGATAGGAGCATATTGCTGTAGCTTCTCCTTTCCTTGGCCTCTGGGGATGCAGGGGAGGCTCCAAGCCAGTTTTACAGCCCTGGTATCCCCCTCTGCCCCAAACCCCTAAAACAGAACCATGCACTCTCCTGGGCAGTTCAGCTGTGGGGTATTTACTGACTGGTGGTCGGTGCAAAAGAGGAGCTTTCCACAGCGTTTTTGAGAGAGGAAAGCTGTGACCAGGGTGCAGCTCCCTCTGCCCTGGCAGTTTCCTTGTGCTGTCACAAGCCTGGCTTCATGTTTTTAACTAAAGTCTGAGGATGTGGGAATGGAAGGAGGAACAGGCTTCAGTCTCTCAGCTTTCTCATTTCCCCTGGGGACTTCCCCTTTTTCTCTCTCAGGACCCAGCGAGCAGCAGCTCAGGAACAAATTTAATTTAGCACCTGTCGAACCTTTTGTGTCTCAGGTGTTGGCCTTGGCAGTGAAAAGCACCACGTTTGTTCGAGGGGCAGACATGAGGCAGGAAGAACAGGAGCCAAGCAAGGCTTGTTCCAAGGGTGATTAGGAAAGTTGTGCCTTAGGAATCACAGTCCAGGGGACAAATCTCACCCAGCAGCAGGGGCATCAGTGCAGTGCATGATCCGGCAGGGCTGGGGGGGAAGCAGTGAAAGAGCCTGTCCAGGCTTCTTTTAAGCATTACAGTGATGCACCTCTCTGCAAAGCCATTACGGAGAAATGTCTCAGGGGAGGAGATTTTAGTGTATTTCAGCATGAGGTGAATGATCCCATGCTGAGAGAAGCTGGCACCCTCTCTGTGCCAGCCTCCACCACGAGCAGCCAGTCCCCAAGCAAAGCCATGGCTAGTCCTTGGCTAGTCCTTTATGAAATGCAGCACAGAGGCTGGCATTAATATTGCTTTGCTACCAGTTACACTTAAAAAAAGAAAAAAAAAAAAGGGGCAAAACTACCAAACAAGCTCTGAGAACAGCACTAGCAGCAGCACAATCCTCAAGCTGTGCTGGAACAGAAAGTAATTAAGAAATATTTCATATCTCCAAGCGGCCCTGAAATTTTTATTCCTGTGCATGAAGCTCGGTAGGCTCCTCACGGGCGGCTGCTGCTGCTGCGTTTCAGTGCAATAAATCCTGTTGCCTTTGGAGCCTGACAGCCAGCCCGGGATGTGATCAGAAAACCAACAGGCACTCTCTGTAGGGTTTATTCCTGGCCTGCATCAAGTCTGCTTATACCAACCCAGCCAGTGCTCCAGGTGCAAGCCAGTGCGCAAAACCCTGACCTGTCTTTGGGAGAAAAAGATCAGAAAGGTGGGGAGGTGGTGTCAAGAGGAGGGATGTAGAAAGTAGGAATTCAGACAAATGAGCTCCCATTTGCAATATTTCCAGCCCAGGCCCCAGAGACTCCCCCAGCCTAAGTCCAGCCCTAGAAGTAATTATGGCCCTGTGAAGGCTGACAGATCCAGAATTGAACTTATCTGGAATAAATAGTGGTGTGCTTTAATCTCTCTTGCAGTGAGCTGTGTCAGTGCATCCCAGCCCGTGCAGCCTGGTGGGACACAGCTCAGGGCTGTGCCTGGCACGGGGCTGCAGGGCCTGGGGCTTGGTGTTGGTGTCCCTGGGTGGCCCTGCCAGCTGTCACCCCACCTGGGTAAGCTCAGCTCTGACCAAATGTCCTGCACAGTTGGCAGCTCCTCTGGCAGGGAGGCAGGGCAGTGGACAGTCTGTTCTTCTTTCTCCTATTCTTAATCATAAAAGAAAGTGTTTCTGAAGCTGTAACCCAGACTATTGGGCTCTAAAACCATTAACTGCAAGAGAACCTCTAGTTCTACCCTTGGATTCAAACTGTTGTCTACAGGCTCAATTCTTGCAGGTCTGAATCCTAGGGAGCCCTATTCCTCACCCTCCTTCCCATCAATCCCAGTCTCCACAAAACTCAGAGAACCTTGTGCATCCAGAAGTCTTGTGCTGCACCATCTTAAAGAAACCCAGCAGAGCAAATCTCTCCAGCAAACAGCTGGAGCAGTAACAGTTATTAGCAGCTAAACCCTCACGTGTCACACACCAGGGCAGGGACAGGACCGCTCTGTTCCTCACCCTGCAGGTGGTGGGACGTGACTGTTTCTGTGTGAGCCAGGTGGCTCCTCCAAGCCCTTGCTCGTGAGTCAGCTTGCAGTTTGTGAGTTCCATTTTCTTCCTTTTCCTCACGTGTGCCATCAGGTGAAGCAGGATGGATAGGATGTGGGAGAGTGACTCCACCCACTTTTTTTGTGTTTCAGATTGGTTTTGAGTATGAGAAAATAAAAACAGAATTATTTTTAAACAAGGGCTTCATTTTGATTGCAGCTTTTTACTCCGTATTTCTTTCAGCTTTCACTTTTGTAGGCTAGTACAACTAACATTTTGAATAGGAAAAGTCACTTTAAGGTGAAAACCCTTTTTTATTTAGAGCCAATCAAATGGGACATATAATTTCACTAATTATTTCTTTTCATTAGGGAAACCTTGTCAAAACTGAAAGTTTTTCTTTAAGCCATTTCTTGAGTATCAAGGGCTCATCTTTTTTTCTAAAAATATGGAACTGGAATGGTACCCAGGTACCTTCAGTCTGTGGATGATTTTGTTCCTCTTCAAGTATCCATGGCATAAAAAAACCAAGTTGTTGGACCTTGGAAGTTTTCTCGTGAGGTTTATGCTTGAGGAATGTAGAGGAAAGCCAAAGTCCCCAAAGCTCATGGGAGGTGCTGGTCGAAGGCTGCTTCTCCTGGGTGTGCTGAGAGCTCAGCCCCTCCCTCTGTCCAGCTGCAGTGTCCAAACTGCAGCAGCTGCCAGGGACTGGCACGGTCACAGCTCCCTGGGGACTGCAGGCAGCTGCCATGCTGAAAGCTCTCCCTCTTCTATCCCTCAGAGCACTGATTCAGGGAAACAAATTAAGTCCATCTCTTTCCTGCTATTTCTATTCCCTTTTTCTGTATTCTCCCTTCCTCCTTTTTCTCTTTGTTTTCTTTCCCCTTCTCCTTCCATGCATGATCTAATTGATGTCTGATCTATTCAGAGGTTCGGCCCTAAAAAGTAACCTTCACTTAACTGCTCACATAACTTGCCTGTCACTTTTGATAACAGTCAGGGCATCATTTTTGCAAGTGTTCAACAGTAAAATTACTGCTTTGCTCTTGTCAAGCAAATGAGCCCTGAGGCTTGTGTGAAAACCATTAATGATGATGCCACGGTGGGACTGGTGCACTGGGCAGCCTGCAGAAGCACCACTTCTCAATTCACTGTGCCCCTGCTGAGCAGTTTAGGTTTAATTAACCTGCATTAATGCCTGCTGGGATAGCATTTTCCGTGCCTCCTTTTTCAGGGGGTCAAGTGGAGCCGGAGACAGCTGCTGGTGTCTCAGGTGCCCTGCGTACGTGGCTGGGATCCTGGAAATGTTTATGGCTGTGGTGTGGAAATAAACTCGGCTTATTACTCTCATAAAACTGGTGGCTGTAGCCTTGGGCTTTGCCAGACTTGCTGAGCTGCTGGAGAGAATTATTGACAGAACATAAACCTGCTACAGCACGTGGTGCTGGGGCACAGGGCTGTGCTGCGAGGTGTTTGCAGGGACGGAGGGCTGCAGAGATTCTGCAGGGTTCTGCTGAGATCCTGTGGGTGTTCCCATCCTCCAGAAATTGTTTCTATCTGTATCTGCGCAGTGAAGTAATGAGGTTTGCCTTCTAATGGAAAAGGACGCTGAGACTGGGGTTTGTGTTGCTGAGTCTGCGCCCAGCCATTAT
Organism: Oriolus oriolus; assembly: GCA_013400235.1. Taxonomy (NCBI): domain Eukaryota; kingdom Metazoa; phylum Chordata; class Aves; order Passeriformes; family Corvidae; genus Oriolus; species Oriolus oriolus. The sequence goes on from VXBT01014143.1 coordinate 1,353,612, forward strand.
CAGGAGAGTGAGCATCTACCACAATAGTTGTAATTATAGTCATGAGGCTGCTACTGTTGCTATTTTACTGATTAGTAACAGGCAGAGGCAGGGGACTGCTCCACACCTGACACTGGAGTTTGAGAGGGTTTTGAGGTCTTGAAGACAACAGGCAACATAAATCCTATTTCTTTAGAAAACCAAGCTTCAGTGAGGCTCTGCTGAATTGAGTAGCACTCCTCTTCTGCAGAAAAAAATGCAAAGCTTAACTTTATTAATGTTTCTTTATGATTTATGTGTCCTAGAAGGAATACAAGTCCAAGAATCGGAAACTTGGGCAGATCTCCCTGCTTATGAAGCTCAGATGAGACATAGGCTTTGCCATCAACAGTGCTTGCTTGTGTGTTCACGTGGCTTGATGAGTGAATTAAAGGAATTACGAGTGAAGTGGTCATTAGCACGTATTTACATAGGTTAATTGCATGGGGTAAGGAAAGATCAATTTGATTTTCAGTGGGGCTACTGATGGAGACATCTTCCTGGCAGTGCTTCATGACCCCTTTCCTTGGCATTGAATTATATTTTTCAGGTCTCAGCAGGCTGTAGCTAAGGATTTAACAAGCTTCTAGGTCATGTCAAACCTTGCTTTTGTAGTTCTGGGTATTTGGTTTTGAATGGACCTTAAAGTTCATCTTGTTCTAACCCCCCTGCCTGTGGAAGGGACACCTTCCACTATCCCAGGTTGCTCCAAGCCCCGTCCAACCTGGCCTTGAACACCTCCAGGGGTGGGGCAGCCACACCTTCTTTGGGCAACCTGTGCCAGGTCCTCAGCACCATTCTGGGTCCATGGTGAGTGACTGTGGCAAACTTTGACCAACAAAGATGAACAAAGATGGGTTTAGGGCATCCAAATACCTCCAGTCTATTTAATGGGCATTATGTCATTATTGCTACCAAAGGCCCATGGTCACCCTATTGCTTGGGCTGAGTGTGAGCAGTTGTAGCTCATCCTGCTTTTCCTGGGCCAAGCACCACCCTACTCTTGGTAAACCACTCCTGCCACTCAGGCAGACTGGCTTAGAGCTGGTTCTGTCATGTCTCCATTAGTCTGCCATCTGCCACCTACACCAAACCTCCCCTGGGCCCCAGTCCAGGGCTCTTGCAGGCTTTGCAGATGCTCCAGCACCCCAGTGGCTGCAGGATGGGAGTTTAAATAAAACAGAGCATTGATGTGGAGATGAAATTAATTAATGTCCCTGCTATTAAATTACTGTCTCTAAAGGAAGACTTTTATTTTGCCTCTCAGGTGACAGTGTTTCATTAGGGAAAAAAACATGAGGTTTGAGAGCTCAAGCTTTGAAACACTTTATCAGGATTATTTATAAGTACGAGTTGCATCGTTTTTCTTGTGATGTTAGGAAAATACAGAGTTTAGCCCTCTATTTTTTGAGTAGAGAATTGCTGAGAGAAACCTGTTCCTGTGAACCCCTAAGTTGCAACAGAGTCCTACCCATTTTTTAAAGGTCAGTCCCTGACATTCTACACAAATCAGCAGCTGAACACCTCAGTGGGGCAGCCATTCTTTTATCTATTCATTTATTTCTAAAAATGTATGGGCAAAGCTGTACACATCAGCTGATGACCCTTCCCTGTGTTCTGGCCTTACCTTGCTTCATATGAGAAATGATTTGCTTTGATTTTGTGAGTCTGGAGATTTGTACGTTCCTTATTCAGGGCTATAATAAGAAGTACAGCCAAGCTGATGAGAAGTAAGGCAGTATTTAGGAAAAAACCACTGGAATATGACTGGGAAACCTAAAGGAGTGTTGCAGGCAGACACAAATGGGTCCACAATGTGCCTGCTGCCTACTGCCCATCCTGCTGACACTGGCAAAATACTGTAGCTTGGCATTGCTGAACTGAATCGAAGAACAGCCTTTTGTAGGAGTGGAAAGATCAAGGTAGAGGTGCTATGGTCAGGAAGTACAGATGCTGCCCATATGACTCCCAACTGCAGCCAGAGCTGTCGCTTTCTCACTGTCAGAAGCATTTAAATAAATAAATAACCTCACAGTAGACATCTCTATTTTTTTTGTATGAGCTAGAAGAAAAAATGTACCTGGAAAGTACGTATAATTTATTTAGAAATATAAGAATGGTGAATATCTGCAGAGAATGAAAAAATTCCCCAATCTTTGGGGTTATTTGATCTGCTAATTATCCATACTTCAGAACCCATTATTCACACTTTACTGCTTTCCTCCAAGAAATCTATTTGGCAGAAATCTCCATATACTTTTATAGCTTTCTGTGAGATCAGCAGGAACAAAAGAGAAGAAAAATTCGAGTTGTAAACCATTAATGAAATGCAAACGTACAACGGCCTTCTTTGTTTGATGTTTGCCAGTAAGCAGATCGAGACAGAGATCTCTGCTATGTCGATATCCTGAAAGACTGAAAAAAAAAAATAAGTTTTTCAGACTTGCCTTTGCCCGGTGAAACAACCAAGGGCAAACTGCAGCTCCGTTTGGAAGCACGTTTGGCACGGGTGACTCACATATATTAACAGCAGCAGGGTTTTGGATCTCCTGCGCCTTGCTACCACGATGCCAAGCTATTCATCAGCACAAACACTGTCCTGCACACTCTCCTCCAGAAAAACAGCCAAACTAAGGAGGCCTCAAGAGCTCTAATTTATGCCGGGCTTGGTCCAAAACTTGCTGGAAAGATTGTCTTTGACTGAAAAGAGCTGTGGGACTACCTAAAATGGCCCAGTGCGGGTGGCAATCAGTCCCCAATCTATGTCTCCTATTTTGCACCCTGAACATTTTGCAGCATCACTGTCATTAGCCGGGGGCCAGGGTCGCTCACACCCCCGCTGGCTACTTGGACACACCGACGGCAAAGAGACGGGGAGGGTCTTTGTGTGGGGTTCCACTGGGAAGATTTTATTCCATCCTCTCCAATGAAGGGCAGCCAGAGGCGAAAGACCTCTGAGCAAACAAATGTCTAGGTTTTATATGGGGGCAGGGAGAACATCAGGGACCAATGGTCTGGGGGCACAGGGGCGGTGCATGGGCAGGGCTGGGGTAAGGGAACTGACAGGGAAACTGAGGCAGGGACAAAGGGACAGGGCCAGTGGGAGAACGGGGAGGGAGGAGCTTTCTGGACCGGAGTCAGGAAAGGGGCAGGGAAACCCACGGACCAACAGGGGGAACAGAACTGGGGTACACCTGCACAGTCAAACAAAGCATCCTGGGAGAGGCTTCTTCTCTCACCATGACCTTGGGAGAGCTCTCAGGGTCTGTCCCGTTTAGTGGACTCTCTCATTCCCTGATTGGGATGCTCACTGGCTCCCATACATCGCGGAGAAGGTCACCTTTGGGATGCAAAACTGCTGGTGGAACAAGACAGTGCTGCTTTCTGAGAGGGAGCTCACAGCCATGGCAGGGGTTTACAGGGATGGAGGTTTGCTGGCTAAGAGAGAAGGAGTCTATGTATGTCCCAGTTTCTTTTTTGGATGCATTGTTGGGCAGATTTCTCTTTTGACATTAATGAATCGATGTTGAGATGGCTTCTTTGCTACTGTAATGCACCTTCCCTGATTGCACCTTGACTCCTTCTTACGGACGTGGCTGCTCTGTTTTCCTCTGGGAACCTCCAGCTGTGTCATGGTTGGAGCTATATTCTTGTAATCAAAATGAAGGAAAAGCTCTTGATATCCTTCAGAAAGCAGCACAGTTTTCTCTCTGGTGTCACCAGCTCATGCTGAAGATGGTAACGGAAGCAAATGGTCAGATCCAGAGGGGAAGGCTGAGGGAGTTTGATGTTTGAATTGAGGCACTCTCTTGTGCTTCTGTGGGGTTGTCTCTACACATCTCTGCTCCTTCCCCTCCAGTGCTGTGGATCTGCAGATATCCTTGGATTCCTGCAGGAGCAGGAATTAGCCAAGAAATGGGCAGATTTATCTTATTTGATGCCCACTCAGTGAGTGCCTAGAGCAGGGTGTCACGTGTCTTGCCCTGGTTATGGTCGTGTTGTAGGGAAGGTGTTAAAAATGCAGCAGCTGCTATTTGTTCCTGAAAAACACAGGATCTTCTGTCAGGATAAACATTTCCAAAAGTGCGTGGCCTCTGTGACAGCTACAGGCCTAAGAAGGACTTAAATGATACACACAGGGTTAGAACTGACCTTCTCTTCAGGGAGGATTTCACTCTCTGAGCTAGAGAATGGTTTGTTAGAATGGGATTTCTATTGCTTCTCTATACACTGGCAAATATGTCTTGTGTGTTTGGATCTATATTTTCTGAGTGCATCATTTAAACTCTGAACTCTGGAGGCAGATGAGCACGGGAGCCTGGTGATAGCTTCAGGAAGTATTTCAGACCCTGTGACTGGCAAGAGGAGAATAATAGAACTTTGGCTGGCTCTCGGTAGAAAGTGGGAGTAGTATTTTCAAAGCCCATCTCTGCAAATACTCTTGTATTATGTCATGTCTTCGGCAGGACAGAAGACTAGTTAGATGTGATTTTCATAGGTATCAAGTGAAAACAAAACAAAAACACATTTTAAAGGACATGGAGGAAAATGATCTCTAGCTAGAGGTGCTGGTTTGAATTTATGGGCAGATGTGCAATAAAGGATCATGCTGAAAGATCACAGTCCAAGAAGATGAGCTTTAGATCACAGGATTTTCTTTTTCCTACATTTTCTCTGGATAATAGTGCTCTTCCAGGAATAGATCTATTTGATGGGGGCATGTGTACGTTCTGACGGGGCAGGTTTTTCATCCTCCGAGGCAGCAAATCTGTCAAGGCTCCCACGTCAGGCTGTCAGGCCACTGAGCCTTCTTCTTTTCAACCACTTTTGAGACAGGTTGAACCTGGTGAGGCGAGTTGTGTACCCAAGACACAAATCCTCATCCAAGAAGCAGGGAGCCAGCCTGGGGAAAAACAGGCATTTGAAAAACAGAGGTAGGGAAGTGCAAAACTGAGTTGTCTTACGTTGCAAACGTGGCTTTCCACGTCAGTGACCAGAGTGCAAGTCACTCAGGTCTGGTTATTTGAAGAACAGGATGAACAGCCAGAGCACTGCAGAGTCTTCCCAGGTTTCCCAAGCCTACCTGCAGTTCATGCAAGGTGAAACAGGGGACAAAAGGAATGTCCTGACTCTGGGCGATGACGTTGTGTTGTTTATTTTAATGTAGGTCAGAAAGTCGCACTGGAACTGTGGTGGGGAATAGCACTTTGCATGGGGTCATGATGTAAAACAGAGAGCAACTGACCCCAAACTGTGTGTCTGCTTTCACGCCAGCTGGCCAGGGCATGTCAGCCTGCTGCAGCTCAGCTCACACCCTCATAAAACAGTGGATAAACCCCACCATTAATCTGACCTTTCTATAAACCTGCTGTGCCATGTTACATCAGTTGAGCCTCTGGCCCAATCAATTTCAAATGCCACTGTTTGCCAACCTTGCATTGTTCCCGCAAACCAACTGAGTGTGTTAAGAGAGGATAATTAGGGAGAACACAGTAATTAATACTGCTGATAATAACCCATAGGTGTAATTTAGCTGCCTGACTTAGACTGAATTCCCTGTGCTGGAGGAGGAAAAGGCACCTGCTGAAGGCTTTCGCAGCAGCTTAGCTCTCCACGGGAGGCAATCGCACGCTGAGCACACAGAAGCCACGGAGGTCTCTCCTGAGCCGCTAATGATTGCCTTGCAGACAGCGATGGCATGTCACTATTGATTATTTTCCTATTATAAACTCCTTCCTCTTCTCCCTTTTTGCCATGATCTGTTGGGTAAACACAAGAAACAAGTAAGAGCAGCTGAGGTTTGCGGTTATGAAGTGTTTGGAGGAGGAGGAGGAGGGGAAGCACGGGTTCAGCAGGCAGTTCTTGTTCTAAGAAAGTGGCTAATGCTGAAATATTAGGGTCCAAAGGGATGTGGTGGTATCAGGATAAAAATCATCCTTCAGTCCTATGCAGACTTTTCTGCACAGACATTACAAGAGGCATTTTTTAACACTGACTGCTGCCTTGAGCATGCTGCAGTGGGAATTTTATGTGCAAATCCATGGTCAGGGCTATTGGTTTTTTCATACTGTAGTGACTCCAAGTATTTTATGACTTTCTTTTACCCAGAGATCCTTAGAAGGTTCCTGTGGTCTCTTATTGGCTCTGGCAAGGTAGAACCTGGGAGAGATGAAGCTTCTTTCCTGCCTTCTGGTCACTACTGACTCCACATAGGGAAGCCCCACATCACTGGACACCCCAGATGGATGTCCAGCTGCTGTCTGCAGTACTTTTTCAAGGTATTTGCCATCATTTAGTCCAGAGTCAGCATTAATTCCACGCAGTGCAAAGTCCTTGTGTTGCCTACAGCTTTTGCCCCAGTTCTAGTTAGATTGCAGTTCTTTTGGTTTGGTTTGGTGAGGTGATGCAGTCATTGATACCATTCCTGTGCCTCGGCTTTTGGTAATGACAGCAGTTCTTGAAAATGCACAGGACTGTGTTTTCCTGCTACTAATTTCCTCAGAAGCTTGAGGGAACTGGTGTGCTTCTGCTCATCTAAACAAAACTCCAGTTAAACATATGCAATGGAAGGTCATGCTTTTTCTTCTGTTTTCTTTTTTTTTTTTACATGTGGCATTTGAACTTTCATTTCCTCAACCTCATTCCTTGCATGATAAATAAATGTTTTATTCAGGACATTGAAGTGCACTCAGGAGACACGAGTGATTCTGGTGACCTTCTCTATCACCTTGAACAAATGTTTTCTCTCCCTGGGTCTGCTCCTTCGCAGAGGTTTTAAAACCAACTAATTGTCACTGATGTCTAGTACCAGCTTTTTGTCTTTGCACCCATCCTTCCTCGTATCCTGACAGTCGCACATCTTACCCTGGAGCTGTGTGGGAGCTGGATATCCAGTCTGTACTAATTGTACAATCTCCAAAGAATGATTTAGTCAAGCCCAGAATAGCTTTCTAAAGAAGGTGTGGTGAATCATTCTCCTGTCTTCCCCTTTCTCTGCTCACTGAGGACAGTAGAAGCCTGGATGGCTAATGAAACAAGATATCTAATTATTTAGAGATGTGAATTTAGTAAGAGGGAATCTACCGCAAAGTCAAAAAATGCAAATGTGAAAGTTTTGTCAGTAAAACCTCTTATTTTCCTTTTTATTGTGGATTTTTCTTGTTGTGGTTTGGTTTTTTGTCTGTTTGTTTGTTTGTTTGTTTTGTGTTTGTGATATGCACTTTCATTCAGCAGCAATTAATAACCTTTCCTGGTGCAAAGATGTCAGGTTCTGTAAGTCAACATGACAGAAAAAAGGAATGGAGAACACTTTGTGAGAGGAGAAAAGAAATTAAAAAAAGAAGAACGTGTTACAGCTGTATTACAAATGCTATCAGTGTTTATCAGGGAAATAAGACAATAATCATTGGGTCCTGATAGGATAAGTAATCTCATTCCTGCCTTGTTAGTGCTGGTTTTTTGTGGGGAGAAGGTGGTTCAAGCTCGATTTGTCAGTAAGTGCATTATACTAACTCTTGTCCTCTATAATGGTTAGAAAGAGTTCAGAGATTGGTTTATATTTTATTTTCTTTCTTGTTTTCCCTTCCTCTCCTGACTGTCAGGGTGAATTTGTATCTTCTGGCAATGTTGGGGAGGTCAGAAAGATGTCAAAAAGAGGATGGAAAATGCATTTTAAAGTGAGCTGTTAGGAATTGCTTTGACATTTCTGACAAAGGGAAAGGTTACTGCACACAACTCTTCAGCTCCTATCTTCTTATTGCTTTTCTTGTCAATCACAAGAGGAAGCAGAGGAATTCCCTATCATGACTGGCTTGTCCCATGCCCACGGCTGATCTGGCAGGTGGGTTTGGCTCGGCATGCAGGCACTAATCACACTCTGCAGGCTGTGATTCCCACCTGGGGACATCTGTTGTGACCAGTGTCCCCTGGGTTTCTGCTAAAGCAGAATGGTCAGTTCAGAGGTAGCCTTGGCCCCCTCCCCACCATTTTTCTCGCAAAAGTGAGAAATGCCAACTCATTCCCTCTTGTTTCTGCAATGAGACCTTGATCCTCAAGTGAACTTTATTGACTGACTTGCTCCAGAAATTTAAAATCACAGATTTGGAGGCATCTGCATAACCCAGTGAGCCTCTGCTGTTGATCACAGACCGATAATGCTGACGCCAAGCTTGGCACCCAGCGACATTTGGCCCGGCTCGCTCTCTGGTCACCCGCTTGGGAAGAGGGAAGGAGAAATTAAGACACAAAGTTTGAAGACAGCCCACAAATGGTCATGCCAGAACAGAAGGGAGATGTGTTCAGGAAGGAGCTTTACTGGTGGAAAGATAAAGCTCTAAGTGCAGAAATATTTTACTGTTGATGCTTTAAATTGCAAGTGAGCTGAGCCTGAGACAAGGAAAATCAACATGCATGAGCTCGTACTTTAACTAATAGTTGCTTGCACCATGTTTGATTCCTGGATAACTCAGGAACAGGAAAAAATAGAAGAATCTTTGCTAGTTCAGTTCATTATGAAGAGCAATAACTAATCCTAAATAGCCCTTTATTTCTTCTCCAGTCTTATTATAGGATTGGATTAAATAGCTTCAGTTTCCTGGTTTGTAATACGAAAGATTCAAGCACTCTCAATATTTTGGTAAAAATATGCAAACTTAATTGTTTTTCCAAAAGCAACTGAAAACATAAACTTATTTGAGGAAACTCTCAAGTGTCTTTTCTTTAGCTGAGCATTAACATTTTCTGAGGCAAATGCACCAAACAAGTTTCAATAATTCTTTTTCTTCTACTCAATTCTTACTGGTTGGGTGGGTGGGAGGAAGGCAAATCTCTTTTGAGCTTTCCCCTCTTCCTCTGATTTGCAGCCCTTGGTTTTGCTTTTTGCCTTTCTGGACTAAAACCAAAGGCAACACTTGTAGAGGCCCTGAGAAGCCTTTAATGTCGGAGCTTTTCTTGGCAGCCAGAAGAGCACAATTGCAAAGCAGAAAAGAAGAGCCTTATTTAGCAAGCGGTTGTTGCTCTCCAAGTTGATGAAACAATTAGCTGGAGATGATGCCCTGGTGCCATTCTGCTCTTTTAATAGCACCACGATGCTCCTTTGCCAGGACAAGCCTCTTTGTAGGTCTAATAAACCATGTGAAACCACACACGACATTCCTCACATTGGACTTTTCAGACCTTGTGGAGGGAAGATTTAGCTGGCCAAGGGGAACGTGATCCTCCTGGAGGAGCAAACTGATCTCCCAACAAGGATACTCTCTGCCTGTGAAAGCAATTAAAAAAAGCTGGAGCAAATCTCCTCTTGCAAATGTCTGTAGCAGCCAGAAAGGAGGTGCTGTAGCAGACGCTGTCCTCACCCCTCCATGCTGGTACAAGCTGTGCTCTGTGATGCCTGGTGAGGGTAGGGGCGAGAGCTGCTCTGAGCCACACAAGAGTGACAGTTTTCCATATTCCTGACAGCCTCCATTAAGCCATACACGGAGATTGATGAAAAGCTCCTCTGCAAAGTGGTGTTGCCACAGATCAGAGCAGTTCAAGCAGCTGTTGGGTTAGAGCACCGTCCTTTATTTATTTGCTAGTGACTCTTTTCCACTACTTTTTCTGGAAGCAGATAGTGTTGTTTGCCCGGCTGCAAGCTGAGCTTGATGCTAAATCTGCTGGAAATGCTGAGCAGCGAATGCCTCTTTACCTTCTGTGCAATTGCATATGGATTGGTTCCTGCAAGTGTTTCTAATAAACATTTTGATGGCCCTGTTTCTTCAGCCACATAGGAAGGCAATCATAAAAAGGAAAAAAAAAAATCCCAGAGGAAAGGAGATTAAAATTATCAGTGATCTCAATTCCCTGTGTTTCAGTTAAACAACATTTTTAATACTGTCTGCAGTGCATGTACTATGTCTGTGCTCCCCTCTCTTGACAGGTCCCCAAATCACATTCACTGCCATTCATTATGTGCAATGGAATAAAACATTTATTCCAAGTCATGTTTTATTCCTGGGAAAATATCTATTTCTGCAAGCTCCAGACATCTTTTTAACTATTAGCATTTCCCTTCAAGGCCATGGGCTCCCTGCCCAGAAGATGAGTCTGGCAGGTCTTGGTGGGATGGTGTCACCATGAGCTGCAGCCCTGGTGGGACAGGCACAGGTTTTGCAGCCTCTCATGGCTGCAGATAACACAGCCTGGCTTTGAAAATTTACCTGCAACATTCTTGGTGTTTCTTGTAATCCCTCTCCGTGTTGCTGCGACAGGAATCTTGCAGCCAGTGTAGGGAGGGGTGCATTATATTTTGCTGAAGTCCATAGAATTTTCTTTTTTAATTTATCGAGCTTCTGGTCAGCGCTTGGATTTTATTTTAGGAATAGAACTAATGGCAATGGAGCACCCCTTTTCTGAAATGTCTACTGTCCTGTGACCAGAGTACACTGGGATTCACCCTTATTCCAAAGTGAGGAAGCTGTGGCCCAAAGGAGCATACAATTATTTAATGGGCAGCAGGAAGCTGGATGTTCTGACTCCAGCTCTTCCCTGCTTGCTTGACCAAGCTGCCTTTTAACTCCTGTTAACTTAACCCAGCCATTAGCTGTGCAGTCTGTGAAAACGAGCACCCTCTGATTTACCCTGTGCAGATGAGGCAGTGGGGCTCCCTTCCAGCAGCCCTTTGCCCCTGACAGCCAGCCAAAACCTCAACTCACCTGAAGATAAAACAAAGTGCTGAAGGCAGAGGGGAGTGCAAAACCACAGGAAATTCAGGTTTTGAGCTTTACAGCCTGTCCCCAGCCCCCTTCTGTTATTGACAGCTTCAATAAATCAGCTCAGCAAAGGTGCAGATGGAGAAAGATTCACTGTGGCTCAGTGACAGCTTTTCTGTTCAGAGCCTACAAATCACCCAGGGAGCTTTGTTTCCTGCCTGAAGGTGCTTCTCAGGGCTCTGCACCGTGTGGTGCTTCTTGCACTACCTGTGGCCACAAGGAAGATCTGCTTCACCCTCTGCTTGTCCCTGGCAGAGAGTGGCATTTCATTGTGCAAAGGGAACGTCACGGAGTCACGGCTGTAACAGAGTTATTTATAAACAGCACATCCAACAAGCAGCAGTCCAGTGTAGCCTGGACTTCTATGGTTTCCTTTTTGCACGTAGGACCCAGCCCCACCATCCTCTTCTGGCCTCGTGTCCCACGGGATGTGCCCACCACAGAAGGGACAGAACTTGTTCAGCCAAGAGCTGGCACTCAGAATAGGCAACAGCTTCGCTTGGCTCTGGCTCGTCACAAAACCTGTGAGGATGCTGCAAGCATCACAGCTCTGAACCCTGCAACAAATTTGGCTGAAAATGGGCAATGCTTTTAGGAGTTATTAGGAAGGATAGTCTATATGCTCTGTTAAGCCTTGTTTCCTGAGGAATCCAGGCTAAAATATTGCTTAGATCTCTTAAGGCAGTTATGCCCAAGTGCACACGCTACTTTAAATCAGAAAGCATGAAAGCAAATTAAGGTTTTAAATCACCAGAGGTCAATTACCAAGTGGCTACTGCAACCTGTTATCTTTGCTGAACTACTGTGCAGGCATGAACATCTAAATCAGTGCTGTTTAACCCAGAGCTCTCAAAACAGGGCTTTCTCGGTGCTGCTGAATCTGACTGCTCTGCAATCATCCTGCTTTCAAATTGCTGTAGGAACAATAGAAAACAAAATCTCTGTTAGTAAGGTTCAAGTGTAGCTCTTAACCATCCTCAGTCACCCAAGCAGCAGATCTAACCTGACTTGGCTTTCTTGTAAGTATTCACTAAGTTACTTCAATTCTTAGAATACTCTGTATATTTTAAATCTCCTCTCCCAGCATCTGCAATTCAGAATACCTTCAAAATACCTTTGCCACCTTTCATTCCTATTGCTTTCATGGCTGGAGTTATTTCTTCCTTTACTGAAAACCAGCTTTCACTGGTTTGAACTGGAGTACCAGCCCAACACTGTTTAGGGTTCTGTATTGACTGGAGTTACAATGAAGTCAGAGTAGAAGTGTGATTAGTTGTGATTTTATTATGAAGCAGTCGAATTTTGCAAAGCAGAAGGGACTTTTAAGTTTCTGTTTTCATAACCCTGGATGTTATGGCTTTGGGCTTTTCTGATCTATAGTGGACAACTGTTCCCATAACTAGAATTGTCTCAATTTATTTCCTAAAGGGAAGAATCCACCCAAAATTAATATTGTCATCAGTAAAAGAGCTAATTTTTGGGAAGAAGACAGCATATGCTATAAAAAACCATGACCCCACAAACACAATTTTCCCCTATAGACTGGTAATGACTCATTTCAGTGTTGAAAACATAATTGAATTGCTCCTTGCAGCAATTAGGAGAGTCTGTCGATGTGCAACTACTTAATTGTGTTTTCATACTGCGGACTTTCTGTGGCAAGCTGAATGCACCATTCTGATGCTGAAATTATTGGTGTTTGCTGCTTGTTTTTTTCCTGAACTCTATCCTGGACAAGAACTCAGAGACGGGGGAGTGGTGAGGGTTTTGCTGACTACAGGCCAGGGTCTTTTTTAGCTGTCTGAACTGGTCACCAGGCCATGGCTGGTTAAACCTTTAGCAGCTCATGGTGCTGACCTGTGCTTGCCCCCTGCCCACCTCACTCAAGGTGAGGATGGTGAGCAAAGAGCTCTGGGTTAAACTGCTTGTGCTAATCCTTTTGTTGTGTCTCAAGGGGATTAGGGAGCAGTCACACACACACAGCTTTGGTAAAACTCAGACACTGAGAGAAGGGGAAGTGATACATGCCGGGGGAGAAAGTACCATCTGAAGATGGCCTGGACTCACCATCTGTGTCAAAACAGACAGAATGGCGAGGAAAAAAAAGGAATATTAACTTCTGTCCATCCCCGACAGCAAAACGCATAGGCACCCTCGGCAATGCTCACTCCTTGGTGTGTGTGGCTGGTTAAGCAAAAACACGGCCAGATGTTAAAATAGCAAGGGCAGAATTCACCTGGTTAGAGTGGCCTGGAGTTGCCTCTCTGGTGCAAGGAAATTCCTGTTTAACAAGGGGGCTTTTTATGTTCTCATCCTTAGAGAGAAAGAAAAACAAAAGGTTGTTTGTTTCTGTGCTGAGGGGAGCCTCAGAGATATCCAAGTGGCTGCTGGAAGGTGTGAGGTAACTCAGGGAAAGAAAGCTGTGCCCAGGAACATCAGGATTCCTTGTTAAGGGATTGTGTAGGGAAAAGCCAGCAGGTCTCTCTGCTGCTCTGGCTGCCTGCCACGTTTCCAAGCATGAGCCAGCTCTGTCTGGGCAGCTGGATCTGCTTGAGGACTCTGCCAATGACAAGGCAGCCAACCTGTGAGAGTGAGAGGTGGTCAGGCTGTCAGAAACCGCCTCTTACTTGGTGCTGCTACGGAGAGGACACAAATGCAGTTCCCTTGGTCTGGCCAAGACCAGCACCCTGGGCAAAAAAGCACCTCTACCTGCCCATCAGCCTTTTTGATTTGATATGGGCAAGTGGATGCAGAGCTTTGATTGTAAAATCGGGTGTTTTGGGAAGGATTCAATTTTTTATTGCATTTATGTAGCGTACTTTCACTTCAGAGCTGCAAAATTATCATTTTATCTCGAGTCCTACTGCCAGCTGCAGCAGTTACGTTAGCACAGCCAACCTGTAGCATCCCAGTTGAGCACATTACAAAACCATCAAATAATTTGATTTGGCTGCTGAAACATCTGAGAGAATAAGCTGTATCCTCCAAACCAGAAGCTTTGGAGCTAGATCAGAGTGTCTTCAAATCCCAAAGAGAGTTCAGATCCAGGACTGCTCCCAGGCCCGATTGTTCCACAGCAGGATCTCAGATACATCTCTGAAACTTCTGCCATTAACAAAGATGAGTCAAGTGGGTCATTTTTGCAGCCAATATCTTGTCTGAGTCATGAGTTAAAATATTGTGTTAGTGAAATACCGAGTTTCATGTGGTGATACACTGTTATTTTTGCAAGAATTGTTTTGTTGTCATTAGAAAAAAAGGTAATTCTACTCAAAATGGGAAGTCTTGTCTGGTCTTGGCTGATTAGCATTGATAAATGGATTTGGGGAATGAAGTCAAGTTAGGAATTTCTGCTGTCTGGCAACTTCATATTCATTATGAAAGTCTAGCAGGGGTTTCAGTCATGCTGCTTTGCACTTGGAAACAGTTTAGCTCAGCTTGAGACAGTGTGGGAACAGTCACAAATGCCAGGAAATATATCTGTGATGCCACCAGAGAGAGGAGAGGGATTTGAGGGCAAGTAATAAGAGCTGGGAGCTAGGTAAGCCCATAAACAGCTCAAAGGAAGTCAAAAGCGGCATCCCTCTCCCTTGTAATGGGTGAAAAGAGAAGGAAGGCCATCCAGCTTGGTCATAACAATGAATGGGAATGTTTGAAGGATGTGTTTTGGGGACCCTTGGGGGTATCAGGTGCTGTTGGGACCAGCTGGAGCTGCTGTCCCACCACGGCAGGGCTGGTGGTGAGGGCTAAAGCCCAGGACTGGCACACTGAGGGATCTGGGCTCTCCAGGGCTGTGGGATGTCAGAGGGCACGCTGGGTTTGGCTGGCACCCCAGGGGGGTGTGTCAGGTGTCACTGTGTGTGTCACACTTCAGCCGCGGCTATCGGGGCCTGCTGGGAGGTGTCACCGGTTGTGTTTCTCCTCTGGCTGCATAAATCCTATTTCTGAATGATTCACTATCCAAAGGTGCTTCCCCACAACCAAAGGGACCAATAAACTCATTGAATTTTCTATAAAATAAGAAAAAACAACCATTGAAGAGAAGAGGTATTTCCCATAGAAGTATTTTGATTTCTTCCCTGTGTCTGAGCATGGGAAGCAGCTGAGCACTCCCTTTCCTTCCTGAAGGGAAGGGAAGGAATGGGAAAAGGAAGAGGGAGAGAAAAGAAAAGAAAAAGGAAAGGGAAAGGGGAAAGGAAGAAGAACGGGAAAGGGAAATGAAAACCCCTGAAGGTTCTGGGGTTTTTGCTTTCCTCAGTTTAAAAAACCCCAACCAACTAAACCCCCAAAACACTAAAGCAATTTATTTTGGTAAATGCACCAATTCACCATTTGGAAACAAAATTCTGAAATGGCTTGGTTTTAAAGTGCTAAAATTAGTCCAGTTGGCATTTAATGAGTTTTCTTCAGCAGAAACTATTCCTGTCACTCCCCTGAACAGCCCCTGCTCCTGCACTAGTGGAAGCTGGGAGCAAGGTTAGAAACAAACTATTTACCTGCATGAAAGTACTTACTCCAAAGCAGCCTGATCTAATCCTAGGCCTTTGTGTCTTTTGGCTCTGCTTCTGCTGGTAATTATGCTATTAGTGGGATTGGACAGGAAAAAAAAGAGGATTTTTTTCACAGTATGAATGTGTGTTTCAATTTTTGTGCTTCAGAATGTCATCCCCCTCCTTTCAAGGGGACAAACTTTGTTTCAGACAAAGACCTGAAATAAAATACCATGTTTTACTTTGGGAAGCTGTGTTGGTTGATCTTCAAACCATCAATGAACCACCTACTGGGTTGTTCAGAGAGTACTAATTGATGTTCAATCACCACAAATGGGGAAACTGAGGCACTGATGGGCTTCCCCTTCCCAAAGTTTGGTGCCAGAGCTGGCAGTGGGACCCAGTTCCTGTTGGCACAACTCCCTGTCTAACTGCACCCCTAAGCAATTCCTAGGGAGAACAGATACTGCCTTTGTCATGGGTTGTTAGGGCAAGGCTGAGCACAGGGTTCCAAAATCTCTGGATGCAGTTCTAAAACTGGAAATCAGCGAGGGGGAAAAAAAAAAAGAAAAAAATGAAAGAAAGAAGGCTCCTGGGAAGCAGGAATGGCAGCTGAGCCAGGCCCAGCAGATCCATCCTGTGTCTCTGGGCAGGCATCCCATGGCATCCCAGTCCTCCCTCAGGTGTGCAGGTCTGGGCAGGAGCATCCCCTTACAGCAGTGGGATGCTGATTCCTTTTGCATTGCTGGATCCCTCATGGCGTGGGTTAATTGAATGGACATATTTCATTAAACAAAGCCTTCACCATCTGTTCCATCCCAATTAGAAATGCAGAAAAGAACATATTTCTCAATGACAATGGCAGGGAGGGGGAAAAGATATCAGTGGTTTCAAATCAAGTAAAATTTTTCTGCAAGACAGACTCACAGCTGGGAAGTCCAGTTTTTTTCTTGGGCCAGGCTCCCAGATCTTTAATTTCCCTCCCTGAAACACCAGTTTGGCTGGGTGGGATGTTCTGCAGTGTTGTCCCTCACACCATTTGGGAAGGGGATGGGGGGGTCTCTTTGCTCTGCTCATTCCTGGGACCAAGGCAATAAGGAAGGAGCTCCCTATGAATTGTTACACTGTTTTACCTTCCTGGTGATGGAATCACACATTGATGCCACGCTCAGTCACCATCTCTTCCTGAGGGAAGATGAACTTCCAAGCTGAACTGAGTAAAAGAACTCCTGTTTTTTAAATTGCAAATAACAGTGATAAACAGACAGGACAAAGTTATTCTCTGAAATTAAAGAGCCAGTGGTGTGAACCACAGTTTCTGTCCATGTCTTGTGTGTCTGGCTAAGAATGTGTTTAGTTTCTGCTCCATCCATTTGCTGGGTGTGTCAGTTATCTGCTGCCGGAGGCAAGAGGGGGATGCCGAAGGAAATGCCCGATGCTGTCCTAGGAGACGCTTTCCAAACCAGGAGGCAGGTTTGCTCTGACCTTTAGGAGGCAGAGCTGATTTGTTTCACTGCCGTGGTGTTTTTTATCTTTATGTTCCCATGAATCATTTTCATTCAAATGAAACCTGCAGGCATGTAATGCGCAGAACTCCTTTCATCAAGTCCTTCTGTGTGTGTTTGTGTTTCTTTAAAAAAATACCGCAGCCAATTCTGTTAAATTATTAGCCCTGTAATTCTCAAATTTACTGTCACCCTCAGGTAAAATTGCTGCTGCAACTAAATAAAACTGCTGGAAATGAATTGCAGCTCTTGACAGCCCTTAAGCCCTCGAGGCATTTAAATTCTGGATTTAGCGCAGGATTATTACTTCAGTGCAGCAGTTAACCGCGTCTTTAGCAGAGCTGCCTGCCACAGCCAGTCCTGCTTCCACCGCTGCCCCTTTTGTTCTGCGCGCCTGATGCGAGTGCGGGACCGAGCATCCCGCATTGCTCCAGGAGCGGCTGGAGACTCGCAGCCGGAATTCCTTCGCATCTCACTCCTGCTGCACTGCCCAAGCCCCTCATTCCCCGACTGCAGCCGCCTTGGCAAAAATTCCAGTGCCTCTTTCTGTTTGTTTGCCGGTGGTGTTGCTTTCCTGACGGCAGTAGTTCCGCGGGAGGGGTCATTCTGCTGTTTTTTAATGGCTTCATACTCTCTTTATTGCTGAAGCCAGCGTGTCCACCTGCTGGAGGGGCTGTGCATGGCTCAGTGACACGGCTGTGGCCACGGAGCCAGCAGTGCCTGGGGTGCCAGGAGCAGCTGGGGTGGCTGCTGGACCAGGACACTCAGAGATGCTGGAGCAGGAGAGTGAAACTGGCCAAGGAAGCTGAAGATGTGCAGAGTGTCAGCAGGGATATGTCTTCTCCTCGTTATTCATGTTAATGCTCTGCTGGCAGCCTGAATTATACCCTCTCCTTTTGAGACTTGCATCTTAGGCTGCTGTCCTCCTGCAAAAACAGTGTCAAAGCCTTTCCTGTGCCATTGCACAGGAGAGGAGGGAGCACACCCTGGGCAGCAGTGCCTGAGGCATGAGATTGTGTCTGGGGATGGGATTCAAGCTTGGAAGCCAGAGGAAGTGCAGCTAATCAGAAGGTTTACCCCTGGAAATACCTATGTCATGGTAGCAAGGCTCATTGATAATATCCGAGGCCTTGGCAGGCAGTTCTGGGTTCTGATGTTTAGCAGGAGGTCACCAGCAGAAAGACAGAAGACAAACATCACCATGCTCTTTGTTTTGTAGTGTCTCTGAAGAAAATCTTAACCCCATAGCAGTCTTAGTGCTGATTAAATACCCTGTGTGAATACTGATGAACTAATGAGCACTTGAACTCAGAGAGAGCTTCTGGCCAGCTTCTGCTGATTCCACCCCAGGCAGTGTTAGTCTTGATGCTCAGCGGTTCTGAGCAGTTTGGATATTCTAAGATCAAGGTGGTCCTTTTCCTCTGTCACCCACATCCCAGCTTTCACAGGTTTGAAGATACTGCCAGCCTTTGGAAGAAGGAAGAACAAGTCTGACTTTATCCAGAGCCAGTTACATAAGAAAGGAGCCCAAACAGACTTCTCTCACTTGCTATTTGTGCTCAGCTCCTGATCACTGCAGCTGCAAGACATTTATAAACAGACCTAAAATACATCTGTGCTAATTGCTGACAACTTTGCTTGATGACCAAATCTCAAAGAAGACCAATATGGTGATGGTCCCCAAGCTCCTTAGAAGATGCCTGTTTCTCAGCCCACAGGCAATCTTGGCCAAGTCTGTGGTGAAGAATCCATAATTCAGACATTTAGTGGAGAGACACTGAATTAGTGTGTGAGTTTTGCTTGCCCCTCACCCAGGCTCCCAGAGGAGAGGGTGCAGAGGGGCTGTTAGGGTGAGGGATGGGACCAGCTCTTGTCCAGATAAAGCGATGAGCATGGGCTTTGCAGCACCCCCGGTGTCACTGCCAGCTCAGTGGGCAGCCACAGGGTCTGGTGTGTCCGAGCTGGTGGTGGCAGCAGCCCTTTGAGCAGCACTGGGGGGAGGAGGCAGGAGCAGGTAATGCCAGAGGAGAGCGGGGAACGGCAGCACTTGGCACTCTGGAAAGGTTTATGAGCTGGAGACCGGGGCTGCAGGAGAGTCAGCCAGGATTCAGTGCAATGTCCAGGCTCATTACGCCCGGGGATCCTGTGCTGAGCACAGGCAGCGCTGTGCCCGTGCACACAGATGTCTCTCCCCCACACTCCACTGAGCCGCGTAATGGAGAGCTGACTGTTTGTGACAATTTAGGGCTGTGCTCCGGCTGGAAGGTCAGTGTAAATTAAGATGGCATGATGAGAATAGTGAGGACATAACTGATGGGCTTAGCATTTTCTAGCCAGGAATAAACAAATTCCCAAGTGTCACAAATTTACAATGAGTGAAAAGAGTTCAGCCTTCTCCTCAGTGCACTTGTGTCTCCACTGACAGGCACTAACAGGGTATTAGAGGCCAGCAAGAATAGCTTTTGCAAACCCTAAGCACAGAGCAGTGTTCAGACACTTCTCTGCTCTCAGGATCTTGGGTAAAATGTGTGCCTGCCTTGGGAGAAGGAACATCCTGCTGTGGGAGGCAAACAGGCTGCGTGCCTCAGCTGCAAGACTGAAAAATAGGGTCCTGTTGGTATCCAGTGGCCTCAGAGAGCCAAACCAGTCCTGTCAGCTGTGCACAGTTCCATCCTCTCCCTCAAACAGCACTGAGCACATCTCCCTCCCAGCTCTGGGCTGTACTTCTGGGCACCAGTGTTGGAATGAACTGTGTCCTGGGACTCCAATTTTAGATGTGGACATTTGACCAGCTACGATGGAGAGCACAGCAGGATGCAAAGAGAATCTGTCATAGCCTCAAGCCACGTTGTCTAGCTGGAGGAGGGAAGGAAGTCCTGGCATGTAGGACCTTCATGGTTGTTGTACAAGGGCTGGGCACAGCTGGCACTGGGCTCTGGGATGGGTTCAGAGTTTGCTGCTGCAGATTTGGGCTGTGATTACATTGCAGAGCTGAGAGTAATGGCTAATTAATCTGCTGAGTGACAGAGCTGGGGGAGCAAACCTGCCCCTCCTGGGTCCCCTTCCAGTCACAGGCATTACATGCCCTGCTTTGTGTGAATGGAGCATTGCATGAACTGTTCGTGTGCCACCAAATCCTTGCTCAGGTCTGAAAAGCTGTGAGCAGCTTTCCCCTCCTCCCCTGGTGAGGTTAAACAGAGAAAAGGGGTATCCTTTCCCTTCCCATTTTCCTTCCCATCTTCCCAAGCTTAAAATCCAGATAGCTGCCACAGAGGCAGTGAAAAAAGAAATAGTTCCTATGGTTGTATTCCTGTCCAGAGAAGTAAATGGTGTGTGCCTGCATGTATGTGCGCACACACGCACAAAAATGATGCATTTTAATTATCCTCATAAAGGATGAGGAACGTGCATCTGGGCATGACTGTGAGCCAGGAACAATGCATTCATTTCCTCACCATTGCTTTATCCCTTCTGACCTTAATTTGAATCCCTCCGAGCTGGATGGTTGCATCTGTCGGGGCGGCTGTACCTTAACCTGCTGGGACCAAAAGCCTGACGCAGGGAATCTCTGTGCCATCCGGCCTGGCATTCTGGCCTGATGTTCTCCCAATCCCTCCCTCGCTGCCCCCACCCTCCTGTGCCTGGTGCATTCAGCCTGCATCTGCCCTGATTACTTCAAGCAGAGGCTGAGCACGGGCGGTGCTGTCCCTGCCCGGATGCTGCAGCCATTGGGGCGGGCAGGGAGGCAAATGAGGTGATTCCCATTAATTCCACCTCTGTCATTTCCCTGCCTGCAGCCTGGCTGATGAGCTTGTCAGCCCTCAGATGACAGCAGGACAGAAGGTCAGGTTTTGCTAACAATGCCCAAGGAGCTTGATCTGAGTAGCATGACCACGCTGTTGTGGAAGGGCTCTGACTCAGCCTGCCTTTGCATAGTTTTGCTGCAAAACTTTTCCATCCTAGATAGAGCCTGTGTCCTGCAGATCTTCCCAGGCTAATCTGTTAAATGATCCCCCCCTTTCAGTGAGTGTCACTTCAGCCATTAGTTACAGTCCAAGGCGCTGCAGGCTGTTTCTGTTCAGGTGAAAAGGGATTGGGGTGAGGGGGTGCTGTCTGTGGAGCATGAGCACAGGGTTGGTTCCTGAACCCTCTTTCTCTGCACAGGTTTTTTTGAAAACAGCTCCAGGCAAATACTCCCAGTGCCTGAAGGCAACTGGAGACCCCAGAACTGTGTGGTGGCTTGTGAGCCTGGGTTTAGAGAGACTTGATGCAATGGGGTGACCCCACAACATGACCCCATCATCTGCCTGTGACACCCACAGGAACAGCTGTGAAACTAGCCTTAGACTCAGCTCCGTGTTTCCCCGCACAGTTTGGTCTCTTCAGCCATGCCTAAGCTTGGTAATTTCCGCATCTGCTCCTCCCTTGCCTACCTCCTTCCTTGCTCTGCTGTCCCTCTCTCCAGAGCATCTCCTGGTTTGCATCTCCTGGTTTGCATCTCCTTGGCAATGGGGAGGGACAAGAGTTGGTTGTTGTGTCCCATCGCTCCCCGATCTGTGGAGCTGCTTTTCATCCTTGGCTGACAGCAATTAGAAGACCCCAAACTGTAGCATCTCCCAGCCTGAGGGAAGACAATCCTGGGGTTCACCATAACCCAGGCTAGGAAGAGATTCTCCCAAATCCCATGCGGTTTCCAAGTGGCCACGGTTTATCCTTGCTGGTGCTGCCATGGGGATCACACCTTGTAGCATCCTCGCCCTTTCCCTGTAGCACTGGCCGCAAAGCCTGGCCAGGGGTGGCTTCCTAAGGCTGGATGGACCCTGTCATTCTTCTGGCTCTCTCCAAGCAGCACATCCGTGCTGACCCTGCCAGGCTGCATCAGAACAAAAGAGCTGCGCCTCTTCTTGCTCCCTTGTTATTTATTTATTTATTTCGAGGCGAGTGGCGGGAGCCTGGAGGGACGCGGCTCCCTCCTCGCGAGGCAGAGTTAGCAGAAGGTCTGCTCAGATGGCGCAGCAGGCAGATGGCTGCAGGAAACCCCCAGGGCAATGCTGACTAAAGAGCACAAACTGCTCTGGGCTGTGGCCAGGAGGAGGGAGGGATGGCCAGGAGGGAGGGAGGGATGGCCAGGAGGAGGGAGGATGGCCAGGAGGAGGGAGGGATGGCCAGGAGGGAGGGAGGGATGG